>JAPQRN010000464.1:0-17361 GCA_037367275.1 Coranthus polyacanthus | reverse complement strand
CAGGTGTGTTGGAAGAGGGAAACATCTAAAACATGCTGGATTGTGGCCCTCGAGGACCGCAGTTTGACACCCCTGCTATATCTACAATGTATCTGCCTTGCTTATCCTTAATCTCCCTCTGTACTGCAAAACAGGTAGATCGGCTAATCAGAATTGCCACTCCTCTCTTTTTGGTATTTGGACATTAAGCATAGCCACCTCTTCTCAATTTCTTATGTTCAGTTTCATTTAAATGGAGTTTAAATGAGCAGGTATATGATTTCAACTGACTGAAAATCTTCTTTCTTTCAATAGGGTGATTAAGCCCCTTTACACTATAACTGATGATTTGTAAGCTTGACATCAAATGTCTGTTATGTTGAAGTTTCTTAGTTGGCCTCTATATTGTCGCTCTCTACCTGATCTTCTCTTACTAACATACATATCCACCTTTTAACATTTATGTACAGGCAATATAAAGACTTAAACATGTCAAGGGAACAAGAACATAGAAGAAACACATTTTTTGATTCCCAAATACCCAGCTGATTGCAAAATAAGAGTTAAAATGTAAATAAGGAACATCAATGTAGCATCCAGCTCCTGATGTACTATAGGCAGAGAGCAGTGATCTCTAATTCTCTCTGTGGGGTTTGCACTCAGTGCTAATAAAATCACAAACCTAAGGAAAAAGATAATTCCTTGGTGAGGATTCAGCCCTTCCATGGGTATTAATAAAATAAAAACAGGTGTGTTCCACTCCCTTAATGTCTAAATAATTATTCACAAATTGTTATTGCTCATTGCTGTTAGCAGTTTCAAATGTATTTAAGGGAAACCCAGTAGTTTTGGGGGTTGATCAAACCGCCATGTAAGTCTTATGATTGTTACCTGGTGATCATATTTACAGTCCTCTCAGGCTGTTATGAAGGCATGTAGATCCACGTACGATAGAGAGGTGTTTCCTTTCTTCTCATAACACATCTAAAATTATACTAAACTAACAACATATGAATTTACTGGGAGCAACCACCTGGTGCGTGTGTCTCAATGCATAGCACCACTGGAAGTCCTCATCAAATAGTCTTTTGAGATTGAAATTACTCTGTTGGTCAAATTCTTTTTGCCCAGGACACTCTTGAAAAGAGATTTTTAATCTCAATGAATCTTTCTGGGCGGCACTGTGGTGCAGTGTTTAGCACTGTCACCTCACAGCAAGGAGGTCCTGGGTTCGAACCCAACACTGGAGGGTGGGGGCCTCTCTGTGTGGAGTTTGCATGTTGTCCTCGTGTCTGCGTGGGTTCTCCGGCTTCCTCCCACAGTCCAAAAACATGCACCTTAACAGGTTAATCGGTCACTCTAAATTGCCCATAGGTGCACCTTAACAGGTTAATCGGTCACTCTAAATTGCCCATAGGTGTAAATGTGAGTGTGAATGATTGTTTGTCCCCTATATGTCAGCCCTGCGATGAACTGGAGACATGTCCAGGGTGTACCCCGCCTTCACCCGATGTCAGCTGGGATCGGCTCCAGCCCCCCCGTGACCCTCCAGAGGATTAAGCGGTTACAGAAAATGAATGAATCTTTCTATAAAATAAATTCTCTAAAAATGCTAAGAAAATATGAGTTTGGTGCTTCCATCTGTATGATTGATGATCTACACTTATATATTGCAGTGGTCCCGATATATAGACTTTGGTGGCCTATCCTAGTGCTAAATGAGTTAGATATGAAGGTTTCAAGCATTAACTCCACAGTGTGAAGAGTTAACACAAAGTAAGGGTTCAGACTACACGTTTGCACCCATATAGGGACATTTTGAGGTGCTGCTTTAACATGCAGATACTATAAACACTAAAGGCAGCTATCTCATGGAGAAAGGAGGGACCAAATAGGGAAGGATTTTCTTACAGGAAGCTGTCGGTTCCTGATTGGAGGATTTGTGTGCCAAGGCTGGGACCAGCCTGTGCACCAACAAAGGGAAGGCTAAAGTCTAAACCACACCTCCCCCATCTTTCTGTAAACACATTCCAATGTAGGCAATAAAAGCTTTGTGTAATGTTAAAGCATCATCCACTTTGAGGAGACTGGTTGCAGATAACAGTTTGCTGATGCAATTTTCTGATCCAAAGTGGTCCTTGTACAAGTATTACTGAGATTTGTATAATCTTAATAAAAGTGTTAAATGAGAGAAGTAGCAATACAACAATACAAATAAACAAGCTTGCTACCTCAGACAATACATTTCCAAATAAAAATATAAAATGTTATATTACCTGGTTATAATAACAATAAAGTTAATTTTTTTTAGCACAGCAACATTTTTGGTAACAAAGAGTATTAGTGGCTGCATTGAGCCCATTTTACACTGCACATATTTTAAAACAAAGTGCAAACTGCACAAACAACTTTATCGAGGACAGAACTTTATCAGAACATCCACTGTCAGGAGCATATCCAGATGCGCGAGCGAGAGAGCGAGCGAGAGAGAGAGAGAGAGCGATTTGTTATGATTTTGAATTCAGCCCTCAGTGGGTTAATGTTTTTGGTTGCTTGCTAATACTTATATCTCTGTATGGCCCTAACCTACATGATCCAGCATTTTTTAATAATATAATTATGAAACTTGCTAGAGTTGAGGGCCAGTGTATTGTTGGTGGTGACTTTAACCTGGTTTTAAATACATCAATAGATTGTTCTTCACTAAAAACACTCTCACCATCCAAATCAGACCCTAAATCAAGGAGTGAAAGAATTAGGATTAAGTAATGTATGGCATTTGCAAAACCAAAATCAAAAGGATTATTCATATTACTCCACTGTTTATAATATTTACACAAGAATTGATGAATTGGTGTTTTTGAAGTCAAAAACAATTGTAACCATAATTAAAGCTTGCTCCTTTCTAACTACCATTCTCTCTGACTGTAACATAGCACCACACCATGGGGACAGAGCCTTTGCCATTGCTGCCCCAACCCTCTGGAACTCCCTCCTTCCAAACATCTGCAAATCCAACTCCTCTCATTCAAAAACCAAGTCAAAACTCATCGTTTCAAGAAAGTTGGAGTCAGGTATTGTATACCTGGTCAGGTATTGTATACCTGACTCCAGGTTTTAAGTGTCTTTTTGCAAAATGAAGCCGGGCTTGGATGTTTTTTCTTCATGAGATAAGGCTTCCATCTTGCCACCCTACCACATAGCCCAGACATATGAAGAAGATGAGAGATTGTTGTCACATGTACTACACAGCCAGTACTTGCCAGAAATTCCTGAAGCTCCTTCAATGTTGCTGTCGGCCTCTTGGCGATTTTCACTCGTCATCAATTTTGGATGGACGTCCTGTTCTTGGTAATGTCACTGTTGTGCCATATTTTTTCCACTTGATGATGACCGTCTTCACTGTGTTCTATGGTATATTTAATTCCTTGGAAATTCTTTTGTACCCTTCACCTGACTGATATGTTTGAACAATGAGATCCCTCTGACGCTTTCAAAGCTCTCTTTGGACCATGGCTTGTGCTGGAAGATGTGGCTACAAAAATGTGAGGGAAAGCCTACTAGAACAGTTGAACTTTATTTGGGGTTAATCAGAGGCATTTTAAATGATGACAGGTGTGTGCTGACTTAATATGAGTTTGAATGTGATTGGTTAAATCTGAACACAGCCACATCCCTAGTTATAAGAAGGTGTGCACACTTCTGCACATTATCTCAGTTGTTTATTTTTACTTCAACTCCCTGAAAGACTTCAGTTTATTTTTCAATTGTGTTGTACAGGTCACATTAAAGGTGGAAAAATTTGTGAAATTATTTATCTTGGGGTCATTTTTTTTACATCAGGGGAGTGTAGATTTTTTATATCCACTGTACACACACACACACACACACATATACATACACACACACATATATATATATATATATATATATATATATACACAAACACTGTGCTGCTTGCATTTTGGCACCAGGAGTGACATAAAGTAACAATAATAATGTGAAAGAGTGGTGGAGAGCATGTCAACACACATGTAAGCTGTGATCAAAAATCAGGGTTATATTGAATATTATAAATAATATTTAATAACACTGAAAACAAATATTGAATTCTGACCTCTAAAACAAAAACAGTTTGCATTTGAGGCCTGAAAACATTGCATTTTACATTTTGAATTTGGTAAAAAATGTTGAGAGTAGTTTTTAGATTAAGGCTGTGATTATTGTTGATTGGTGTTTGGCAGAATAGAGCCAAATTTCCTCCTCCAGACCCTCGGGGCTATGAACTTTGGGATATATTTATCCGATATATTAAAACACTTTTCAATGCCACTAAGGCTCAGATTTTAACTAATGGTCTGCTGTCAGATGTCTTCTTCCTTTCCAGGGGATGTAGGCAAGGATGCACAATAGACTTGTTTTGATTTCCAGTCTGTCTGGTCCAGTCCAGTATAGAAGCTTAAAACGGTTTGATTAATTCAACCCGACTGAACCAACATTTGTCATTATGTCAGGTTGTGTCGTACATCAGCAACCTCATGGCGACAGAGGTCACTGTGCTAAATTGAACTAGTTTTGCAATAGTAACAAACAACATGACAAAGTGATGTACCTAATATTACGTATATTATAAAAGACTAACAGAGCTGCTAGTGCATGACAAACCTTAAGTGATTTACTTCTGAGCCGAAGCCAGCAATACAAAGGAGGCTCACATTTCAGCAGAGGGAGGGGGAAGATGCGTTTGTTGTGTTATTTATTTTTGGCCTTATTCTTGGCCAAAACTAGCATACTACCATGTCTCAATATTGTGTAATCTTACTTCCATTCTAGACTGGAAGTTTGATTACTTTACCGTTTGATTACCGTTTATAGCTTTATCATCTTTTACTTTCCAAAACATTAACCGTGGGCTGCTTAGCTTGCTCAGGGAAAAGGATGCCCTAACAACTGGAGGAGGAGAAAATAGTTTTGTGCTTTGAACCTCTGACCCAATCATAATTTTGGGGAGTGTTAAGCTAAGTTCAGCTATAAAGTGCTAGTTGTCATTCACTGTTTCTTATAGATTTCCTTAATGGATAATAAACAGGAGGAGGCTGTATTTATTCATCCTGACAAGAACAAAACACCGCTGTTCAAACAGAACATAATGTTCTCTGTTTTACATAAACAATGGAAACAGGGATCAACTAGTTATATGAATCAAAAAGGCTGTGGCAGAATCATTCATATACAGTTTAAATATTCTCTTATCGTAATCAGTCTACTTAGTGTCCATAATGTATTCACATACCTCAAGCCTATTGCTGCTGCACCTTGAAATAATTTTCTCTAATATAAACAGACAGAAAATGAATGCAGGATACATTACCTCAAGCCGGTCTCATTAAGTGGCCCAATAATGTGATCACATGATGCCTCTGTGAGGGGAAAAGGCAGAAGAGTTTACAGTGAACCAGAGAGATGACAGTTTTAAAGTTTCTAGTGGACAGATTTAAGAAACTGCACATGGATATATCATTTGAATCTTCACTACGAAAAGCTGCTTGTGGAAAAATCTGCCGCTTCTAATTAATTCCAAGTCAGAGATATTGGGAATTTGTCACAGTTACAACATGTATCAACACAACACGTACTGGACCTGAACTTCAAGGCAAATAAACCTCATTATCACTAATAAAACTGTGCGTTACATTTACAGATGGATGCAATGTTTGGTTATAATAATAATAATAAAATTAATAATATTAGTGATTAATTTGACCTGTTTTCCACTGTAAATCAGCAGCATTAGGTGAAGACTTAAACATACTGTGGTGAGCTGGGCTTGAATAGTCAATGATGAGATGAAGAACTTCTCTCAACCAGAAAGTGCTCTTTAATTATACCATAGCCTTACACTTTGTTACTTCCATATACAAAGCAAGACTGGAGGGTCATTTACTGCATGAACACTTGAACTCATGGTGCAATTATCCACTATCATAAAATTAGCAGAAATCTAGCTAAACAGGTATGAAAACGGCACAACTCTGACTACTGCATGATGCCTGCACACAAATAACATGTTTAAGTAAATTAGAACACAGTTAAACACAATTATGGCTTCACAAACACAGTGCCACAGTGCATGCTGGGAAGGCCCAGATATTCCCCCAACAACTACAATACTGCTACAATAGAGCTACAATACTGTGTCTATGAAACAATCTTTTTATTTATTTTATTTAAATACAGATTCATAGTGTAACAGTGTCAGTGCAGGTGGACTACCCTGGCTGAATGTGCACAATGTGACATTCTTATTTAAAAATCTACTCATAAAAATAGAATGAAAATGCACAGATATTATTCTAGCTCTTAGTGCAGAGGTCAGCAAGTACATTTGGCCTTGTGCCAAATTTTTTTAAGCAATTGAATCGTGGGCCAAAATATCATTGCTTTTGTACATGAAAAAAAAATCATCCCCTCGTTAGATGAGGCCACATTTGAACTGGAGCTTTGATTAACCGAATATTTCATCCATCTGTAAATCTAACGGTAGGTTTTTTTAGTGATAATGAGGTTTATTTACCTCGAAGTTCGGGTTCGGTACTTGTTGTGTTGACACATGTTATAATTGTGTATAATAGTGATGGTTCAAACGATATGTCCATGTGCAGTTCCTTAAACATAATCTGTCCACTGGAAACTTTAAAACTGTCATCTCTCTGGTTCACTGTAAACTCTTCTGCCTTTTCGCCTCACAGAGGCATCATGTGATCACATTATTGATCCACTTAATGAGGCTGATTTCAGGTCATTTATCCGTGTGCATTTATTTTCTGACGCTTTTCAATAGAGAAAGTTATTTCAAAGTGCAGCAGCACCAGCTTGAGATATATGAATACACTATGAACACTAAGTGGACTGATTACAATAAGAGAATATTTAAACCACATCTGTATGAATGATTCTGCCACAGCCTTTTTGATTCATATAACTTGTGATTATTATTATTATTATTTCCCCAGTTTATGTAAAACAGTGAATATTTTGTTCTGTTTGAACAGCGGTGTTTTGTTCCTGTCGAGATGAATAAACAGAGCCTCCTCTTGTTCATTATCCATTAGGCAAATCCATGAGAAATTGTGAATGACAGCCAGCACTTTATAGCCGAACGTAGCCTAACGCTCCACAAAATTATGATTGGGTCAGAGGTTCAAAACACTCCTGATTTAAAAACTATTTTCTCCTCCTACAGTTGTTAGGGCATCCTTTCACTGAGCAAGCTGAGCAGCCCACGGTTAATGTTTTGGAAATTAAAGGATGATAAAGCTAACAGCGATAAACAGTAATGTAATGGAACTTCCGGCCTAGAAGTAGGATTAAAAAATGACAAGATGCGGAAGTACACTAGTTTTGGCCAAGAATAAGGTCAATGGACCTAATATTTGGGATTTATCCATAAGTTTAATGTAGGAGCACCTGCAAATTTTTTCAGGGGAATCTGGGGAGGGGGGTGACCTTGGAAATTCTCCTGAAATCCAGTGATTTCATATCGAATTACCCTTTATTAATTTGTAATGTGTGAAATGTGCTTGTTTGTTCTGTCTTTATTTATTTTTGTAACAATGTCTATGCTTCTGTCTTGGCCAGGTACTTCTTGGAAAAGAGATTTTTAATCTCAATGAGGATTTTCACGTGGTTAAATAAAGGATATAATTAAAAAAAAAAAAAAAATCACCCAAGCCATGGCCAGACAATAACTAGGTGGGGTATACTAACAATAGAATATTTTGTCCCTGTAGAGATCAACTGAATGATACACAAAGTTAAGAGTAACCATGGGCATACACTAATAAATCCCATGGACCTAAATAACAGGTTTTTGCAGTTTTACTCTGATATGTATACATCAAAATGTCTCGCAGATTGTTAAGTTATGAATGAGTTTCTTAATGAATGTATGTTGTGTTGGACACCGGGATGGAATTGTGGATATAAAAAACTATTTCAGTATATTTTTAGAACTAGTTGTGAAGAAAATGTTTGACACCACTTACCTATATTTCATAGATTTTAAGGTTACCTTGAAAGTTAGGCCTTATTCTTGGGTCATAACTGACCATCAGGCGGTTCAAGATGTTGGAAGTGGAGTTAGCTGGGACTTGAGCCAAGTCTTCTGGGGACAGTTGGCTGTTAAATAGAATATAAGTGTCAATGCACAAAAATAAACATTCCAAATTAAAACACTGAAAATAGAGTGAGTTTGTAGGTGAGTGTATAGCTGATAGAACCACATGGGCTCAGGATTGTGGCAAATGTTTGTCAAGCACTTCAATAGGGAGTTACATCCACAAATGCCAGTTAAAACTCTACTGTGCCAAAAGGAAGCCTTATGTAACTGTGTCCAGAAGCGCTGTCGACTTCTCTGGGCTCAAAGGCATCACTCAATGGAAATGTGTATTGTGGTCAAACAAATCAGTATTCCAGGGTTTTTTTGGAGGAAAAATGAATGCTGTGTGCTCCGGACTAAAGACGAAAGGGACCATCCAGACTGTTACCAACAACAGATCCAGAAACTGGGAGCTGTAATGGTCTGGGGTTGTGTCAGTGTCCTTGGCAAAGGTCATTGTTACTTCTGTGATGCATCATCAATGCTGAAAATTCCACTGAGCCAACCATGTCTGTGTGTGTCTTGCTACAGCTACTGTCACACTCTGCTTCTCCTCCCTCTCCCTCACTCATTAGTCTCATCATCTCCACCTGGTCACTCTACCACTCAGCCCTCACTCACAGTTATTATCATCTTCACCTGTTGACACGAACACAAGCCGTGGACCCACAAGCAACAGTCGGAGCACCAGGAATGAACTGACAGGGATTTTATTGAACACACTGTTAGTCAGAGGCAGGATAATCTTGGGACCCATAGCTCCTCGTGCTGCGGAGAACAAGTGGCGCTGAGGTGGCAGGCTGACAGCGGTGAGAGACCTGGTGGGTTTGAGGTCGGCGACAGGTGGGTTGCACTCACATACTGGATCTGGGGAATCCAGTCGGTGTTGGGTTCCCATTGGCAGGAGTCAACGAGACGGGGAGCTGAGCACTGAGTCCGGAATCGGAGCTGACGGGCTGGGTCGGGGAAGCAGGAGAATGTGCAAGTCCGAGACCCGCAGCAGAATGGTCTTCAGGGGCTAGGCTGGAGGTGTGGGTCACGAGACAGAAGGCAGGTTCGATATTCTGGGCTGGAGACAGGCTCTCTGCTCGGGGGCAGGCAGGGTCATACATAAAAGGTCCAGTCCAAAGAAAACACTGGAGAGTCATGCAGGTAACAGAGGACAATATGGCAAATAGGAAGCATCAGAGTATATATATTGACGGCATGGCAGGTGAAACAGATGTCGCTGATTGCAGTAGAGTGGCAGGCTAGGCAGGTGAAACAGCTGATCCTAATTGCTGGAGGAGCGAGGGACGGTAGTTGGGGGCCCGGAAGACGGGTCAGAATCCCATGTCCTCCAACAGCATCCTACGAAGGTCTCCACCACCAGACAGGTGGTCTCTCTTTCCAACAAGGGGAAGAGTGGTGTTTGGTAACCATGAGTACAATGGAATGGGGACATGCCGGTGGCAGAACTGGAAAGAGTGTTGTGGGGTTTTAAGAGGCCATGCAGTGGAGGGTGGTCTCCATTATCTGATTGACCCTTTCTGTCTGTCCATTGGACTGCGGGTGGAAACCAGATGAAAGGCTCATGGTGGCACCTAGGAGTCTACGAACTGAGGTCTCCGATCTGACACCACATCGAGTGGGATGCTGTGGAGCCGGAAAACATGGCGAAGGATGAGGGACGTAGTCTCCTTGGCCGAAGGGAGTTTGGGGAGAGGAACAAAATGAGCCATCTTGCTGAACCGATCCATGATGGTGAGAACCAAAAAATTTCCCTCGGGTAGACCGGTGACGAAGTCTAGGGAGATGTGTGACCACGGTCTGTGGGACACGGGGAGAGGAAGCAGGAGTCCGGCATTGAATGTGACGGCTTGTTCCAGCAGCAGACGGGGCAAGCATTCACAAAGTCCTGAACATCGTCAGCTAAGGTGGCCCACCAGAACCTCCGCTGGACCACCTCCAGGGTCCGAGCGATACCAGGGTGACAGGTGAGCGGTGAATCATGGGCCCATTGAAGGACGTCAGACCGAAGAGCGGGGACGACATGCAGCCAGTCGGGAGGACAGGCGCTGGGACCAGGCTGGTCCTCGGCCACCGTCTGGACCCAGTCCTCAATCTCCCAAGTGAGGGTCGGTGATGGGTACCCGGAGGATGGGGGCAGAGGTGAACCGAGGCTTCAGCTCCAAGAAGGCACTGTCGGCAGTGGAAGAGCAGCCGAACGGGACCTTGGAGGATGTCAGGGCTGTGAGGGGAGTGGCCACTGTGGTGTATCCACGAATGAAGCGCTGGTAAAAGTTGGCGAACCCAGGAAACCACTGCAGCTGCTTCCGATTTTCTCTATCCTTCAGATGCCCAACTAAGAAAGGCAGTTTGTGGTTGAAGTGGATGTGCACTCCAGGCAACTATCCCCAGCTGAAAGAAATTACAATGTTGGCAATAGAGAGCTATTAGCCACCAAACTGGCATTGGAAGAGTGGTGTCATTGGTTGGAGGACTCCAAGCTACCCTTTCTGGTCTGAACTGATCACTGGAACCTGGAATATCTCCAGGAATCCAGGAAGCTGGTGCCCCAGTTTGTTGGGCCCTTTGAGATTGAGAAAATCATAAATCCTGTGGCAGTCAGACTTAAGCTTCCTTGCTCCATGAGAATACATTCAACCTTTCACGTCTCCAAGATTAAGCCTGTTCAACAGAGCCCCTTGGTCCTGGCTACTCCTCCTTCTCCACCCCCACCTCTCATCAGTTCGTTGCCTTATTCACTCCCATCGGTGGGGCAGTGGACTCCAATATGGACTACGTCGATACCCCCTCTGACAATGAGGATGGGTCTGAGACTATTGTTGGGACTGTGTGAAGCAACCCATCCACCACCCATCCATCCATTTCATTGGGTGATCCACACTGACACACAGACCCAGCCTGAAATATCATATACTCTTGTGTGTGTTTCATTAACTGTTTAATAAATTCATATACTGTGCATCCCTGGTCCAGTAGTGCTGCATTTGGGTTTCCACCGGTACCATTACAGCTAAAGTATTTCATATTTCTGTGTTTCAACCTTGAGCTTCTCCAGAGTCTCTGTACTCAAGGCATCTGTTGGTTCCAGAGTATAAACAACTTTCTCATCTGAGATGTCAGTTACTGTTATGTGCTGTTCTTGTATGACAGCTCCTGAGAGTGTATCGCATCAGTAGGTCTTTACCTGGTGCACCATTCTATGCAGTCTGGAAGGGGCTGTCTCAAGTGGCTTTCACAAGACATTTTCCAAAGTTTGTGCTTTAACTAAATATTAACCTTCACTCCATACACATACAGATAAAACCTCTTGACAGAAAACACTATTGCACTATTGTCAGTGCCCTTGATGCATAGGCTATTGATTGGCTTTTTTGCATGAGACATGTCCTAAGCCATCTTTCAATGCATCGGCCTGTACAATGAACTATTTCTCTGGATCAAAGAACCTGAGCACAGGAGCCATTATGAGGGCATCTTTCACCTTCTTGACTCCAGCCTCATGCTCATGTTGCTACTGCCACGCACTCTCCTTCCATAGTTGCTGTCTTAGTGGTGCTATTATAATGGCCTCACCCAGGTATGTTATCATGCCCAGCATCTGCTGTAGTCCTGTCTATAAGTAGGTGAGGGCATCTCAGTAATGGCTCTAATTTTTGCCTCATCAGCTTTAACACCCTCTGGGGTGACAACATGGCTCACCTTGTACCACATTTTCTCTTTGTTCAAATACACATTAACCTCTATTGTTATGGCCATCACTTTTTGAAATGTCTCATGTTTTGATGCTGTGGGTACAACAATGGTCTATTGTCTGTTATGGTGTAGACTCCTTGGATGTCTCCAAATGTTTCATAGTTGCACCTTTGGAAGACTTCACTCACTGACTTGATCGCAAATGGTAAGGACTTAAATTGGTGGTGTGTTAAAAGTGCACTGCAGCGATTAGAACTTATCCAGCTTTATTTGTCAATACCTACCAGCAAGTTTGTCTGTAGGAATGCAGTAATGCAGTCTTGCTTTGTTCAAATCGCTAGAATCCAAGGAAACACCTCAATTTCTTCAAGGTCTTTCCTCCTTTCACACCTGGCCTTCCTTTTAATGGATAGAATTTTCTTCTGCTCCTGTGTCCAACTTGAATTTTATGGACATAATGTCAACATTTATCTCAGCATACTAGGACTTGTCTTTTTTAGGTCTCAGCTGATCAATTTTCACCATGCCAATGAACAGAGTATCCATTTGTGGACTTAAATCATGCATTTTCTGTATGTGCTGTGGTCAGCCTGATTCACACATTTGCATAATGGTTCAGGTTTCCACACTTGTGGCAGGATACTCCATATGCTGGACATTGCTTTGACTAGTGTGATTTCCCACATTTTAACTTTTTATTTCTTTGTGCACTGTTCTTCACTGTTTCCATCTTTTAATGCCATGGTTGACTGTTCTTTTGTTTTCTCTTGTGCATTGCATTTATAGCTCTCTCCTGGGTAACTATACTCATTGCTTACATTTTCACTCTCTGCAGCTCTACATGTGTCAGTGGTCTTCACTAAAGTAAGATTTGATTCTTTTAGTCTCGGTTTAAGGCCCTGGTCATTCATACTAAACACAATCTAGTTTCTGATTATGTTGTTCATGTCAGAGGCGCCAAATTCAGTCTTTACTCTTTTGCCTCAGCTCAGTCACATATTTATCGATACTTTGATCTTTTCCTCCTTACTGTCTGCACCACTTGCAGTCATATAGATTTGGAAGCACTATTCCCAACATCTTCAGTTCTGGTTCATGGTAGCCTGAAGTAGATCAACTACTAGCTAAGCTTCACTTAGCTGTAGCTCATTAGCACAACTTTGGTGTCTAACAAGTCCAGCAAAATGACCATCTGGGCTGACTTCTGACACCATGTAATCACTTGTGTGACACAGCTCTGTGTATAACATAGATTCCTTGAGGCTTAACTCCATGAGCTTGGCATATATCAAAGACAAACATATAGCTTCATATGCACTATGTTAATAGAACGAGGCACAAACATCAATCTTATTAATCTGCCTCCAGCTCTGTAAATTAAACACATCAGACTATATTCTATATACTACAATGACAATGTTTTGTGGTATAATCATGATCAATGATCTGAATCATAATTTTATTAAGTGAGTACATAAGTAAAATGTATTTATATTGCACTTTTCACAGATAAGTGCTTCACAGAGATAAAATTACATAGTACAGCCCATAGACAAACAGTCCAAGCAACATAAAATCTAATTATCTACACTGCATTTTTGTCCCTCATTGAGGAAACAGCAGAGGCAAAACCAAACTGTTGTAGATATAAAAAGCCTATAGGTTTATATTTAAGTTAAGTTGTTAATTATCATTCTATATTTTTTGCACAAATGCATGTGATACCAGCTAATGTAAACCTTGCTCCATACATTTTCAATAGGAGACAGATGTGGACTGAAAGCAAGCCAGTCATATGCAGATCAGCCCTGCTGTGGACACTTAAGCACCCCCATACCATCACAGATACTGACTTTTAAAATAAGTAAAGCTGAAATAAATCTTTGGCATGTAGAACCCTACATCGGTTTTTTCAGAAAAAAGGCTGAAACATGGACTCATCCACATTTCCACTGTCTTTTGGTTCAGACTCCCCTGAGCCCATGTGGCTGTATTCATCACAGTAGCGTGACAGTTTCTCATACAATGCCACCGGAGGGCTCAAAGGTCACACACATCCAACAGGAGTTTCCTGCCCTTGGCTTTTATGCTCTGTGATTTCCTCCAACTCTGAATTCTATTTCTGATCTTACCTCATTATATTCACAAAATACAATTTAGTTGGTCAGTAAAAACTGTTTAAATCTTGTCTTTGTATTTTTGTTCAAACAAATTACAGATTTTTGTTTTTATTGCATTTGAGAAAATGTTCCAACTTTTCTGGAAAAGGGGTTTGTAATATAATTAACAGCATAATATAATAATTGATCACCATCAGAACAATGTTGATAGTATAGGCAACTTATTGAGAAATTATGTATATGGAGGAAATAACAAAATTACTTACGATGGACAGACAACTTGCTTGCCTTTCTTTCCCTTCTTTGTGGATTTTCCTTCTTTGGCTGTAGTAAAACAGGAACAGCACAGCAGCAACAGCAGTAGGAAGAACATTGACCTCAATCCAGCAGCCATGGTGCCTAAAAACAGAATTACAAATTGGCTTTTCCAGATGCTACTTGCTGCCCATGATCATTGCGCACATATTAAACACACGAAACAATGACTTAAAAGTAGATTGTACTTTTAAGTCATTGTGACTCATTAATACAAACTCAATGGTGAAAAAGAATTTGAGAGGCTCTTTTAAGCTTCTCAAACATTACAAATTGAAGTCTTCAAAAAGCCTTTTTCTTCTAAGGTAGATACGAAGGTAGACGCGCATCTGCACGCAAGAAAGCAAGACATGAATTCACTCTCAGTTTAAAGTTTTTTCTGAATGTGGCTGCCCTGATGTTTTCTCATAAATAGCTTACTCTTAATAGCTCAGTATAGGCTTTACTATCTACATCATAACATCAAACATCATATCTCCACAAGGAGAAAGAAAAAATGCTTTTGCTCTGATCATACCAGCAGGGCTGCAGAGTTTATCTTTTTATCCTCTCTCTCTATTTCTCTCTCGCTCACCAGTTGCACATTTTAACATATGGCAGAGATCATGTTACATTTCAGATCAGTTTCTGTTGGGGTAAGTTGGATATATTGGCAGTAATAGAATAACAGAATAACACACTCCTCATATGGTACAGTCTGATATAGGCTATAGTAATGTAACAACATAAGGCTATGCTAAGTCAGTGAACGCAGTAGCAAAAGCTTTGGGTTTTCCTCCTTTTCATCCCCCTAATGTCCATCCCAATTTTTCACAGAAGACATACTCACATGTCAATTTGGTAGACATTGCCCAACCCTACCCACCAAAGCTGAAATCAGAGTTTGAGGGCACAGCAATTGCTTTTCACTAAACTCTGTCCTTTACCTGTATTTTCTATTTTCTCTTGTTTTGCTGTGTTTGGTACATTTCTGCACATTGACCTTTGGGTACCCCTAGCCAAAACATCATGCAGCATGCCAGGCTGAACAATATAAAAATTGTTCATTGTGCTCTTCTCACTACATTAATCTTAGGGTCAGATCCACAAAATGTTTGCGTGTGTAATTCACAAAATACCTGTAAAGGGTAGAATTCACTGCAAATTGCAATGCCAAGCAGATAGCGTCGATGTTGCACCTGTGTCATTTGCATGTATGTAAATGACCAAATAGTCATACATTCAGTGTAAAATTAGCCCCTTTCTAGGCAAATGAGCTTTGTTGCAAAAACCATGTAATTCACAAAAGACCAGCGCAAATTGCCACACGCAGTTTGGTTGCAATTAACATCGGTATTAACTGTGTGCAAAACTCACCTCTCACTCAGCATCTCTCTCAGTCTATCTGTCTCTCTCCAAATCTTCAATTTTGTGAGGCTTGAATGATGAATGGAATTCATGTTTGATGATATCAAACACAAAATCTTAAGTCAGATCTCAGAGTTTCAGGTACTTACAAAGAGCACTGATGATCAGACTGCTTTATTACAAATACTTCACCTTATTATCCCGCAATCCTGGAGTGTAACAGTTGTGGGACATACAACAGTAATGACTGTCAGATTCTAACTGATCAAGTGTTAATGAAGTTACCACTGCTGCGCGTGCTGCTGCACATGCATATGCACACAGTCTCCTTTTGGAGCTTGGAGACGCTGTGACACACACCAGCTGTGGCCAAACAGAACATCAGTACTAATATTTCTATGAAATCCCAGATATATTCAGTGACACATAACATTAATTTCAGAGTCAGATATAAATCAAACATGTTTAAGACTGTCCTGAATTACATTAATAGCTGGAGCATTTCAGTAGATTTTGTTATAGGCGCAAAATTCTATTCATAGTTTTCACATGATGTCACACATTTAGTGAGTAATGCCCACCTGGAGGGCAAAACAAGGCTTTCTTCCACTGCCAACCAGTTATTTTACCATGTTTATTTAGCTAAAATGCTGCATGGTTTTTGTTCAATTGGATGCACTCAATGAAAAAGAGCAGCAGCAGCAATAATCCATCCAGATGTAAACTACATAATATATTGGAATTGTCTACCACAAGACTTTTGTAACATTGACTCTCATCCCACCTCCAAATCCCACCTCAAAACCCACCTTTTCAAGCAGAATATCATGTCTAATTTTGATTTTTGCTGTTCTTAATGAAGAATTTTCAGCTGTGAAGCTTCTTTATATAGTTTTGTTTATATAGGTCTCAGTGTTGCCTCCTAGTGGCAGTGACTTTGGTGACAAATGTCACCCTAACCCTTCTATGACCCCAAATAAGAAATAGTTGGAATACTATGGAAAATGCAAATTAAAAAGAACGCAGGGATATTAAAATTTACTTTGACTTGACTTGACATAAACAGTTTGAACACAACATATTTCATGTGTTGTCTGGTCAACTTAATTTTATTTGTAAAAACACATCCATTCCTCATATTCTTTTTAATTTGCATTTTCCATACTGTTAAGGCAAACCTGCCCAGCAATCGACTTATTTCAGCCTGACGTTTTAAAAAGGGAGGCCACAGCTTCACTATCAGTGAGACAGAAACCAGTTTTACGACTGCAAACACCATTGCACAAAAGGATGAAAGGACGTCAAAGTAAAAGAATTCTGGAACGATCAGCAGTGAAAGATGACTGGGCAGAGTGATTGATTCTACAAACAGAGGAAGGCAGCTAGTAAGATCCAAAACTGAAAAAGAAAAGAAAAACTGACAATCTGGTGCAGATCATTGCCACAGGACTGCTTCTCTGCCTTCTTAGGTGCAGGTCTGTTGATGGTGTATATATTTTTGCCTGTCAGTTGTTTATAGGTAAATGTGGTTTGAGTAAATTAATGTGGCAGGGTTTTAAAGGGTAAATGTTTGTTGAGTCACATGTATGGGTGTTTGAATGGATAAATGCTGTTAAATACCTTACCTTACCTTAAATAGTTTGAACTTGAACTTAAAAAATGAGTTTTAGTGGTTGAATGTTATGCTTGATTAATTTCTGACTTCTCAGAGAAGCCCAGTGAGCCAGCTCAAATTTGGGT
>JAPQRN010000463.1:0-15702 GCA_037367275.1 Coranthus polyacanthus | reverse complement strand
AGACATAAAGCCATCATCTAGTTGACATCGCAGACCCTTAACATCACACACTCCCACCGGTTTCAGTGCTTTTCTTTTCAACATTATGAAACAGAAACACAGTAAAAAAAAGAAGTGAAGGCAGGTCAGACAGAGCAGAGAAACAATATGACTTCCTCTCGCTTCGTTCATCTTCAGCCTCCCGACGTGATCTTTTTTAGGCGGGTTTGTTCCGAGTCCTGCTGTTAAAATCGGGAGAAGAATAACAGGAAGGGATTCACCTATTAAATCCCCAGAGACACAGTAGGGCATCCTGTTTTCCGTCACTAATCTGGACTCTATCAGCGTGAAATCCTAACAACTACACGTCTGATTGTGTTTCTTTTTTATCATGAATTATTTCCGGTCTTTTTCCCCTGCCGTCGGACACCTGGGGGGGTCAGAGCACAGGCATTCATTTCCCTCCAGTAGACCCACAGCTTCTATTTACGTGTGTGTGAGTAACCCCGGATAACATCTTCAAATTCGATGTCGCGGCAGTCGACCGGACGTTGTGTAAATCTGTTGATCTCTTTGGAAATTTATCAGGCGGTGACAGCGTGGAGACAGAAAATGAGACAGGTAGCTTCATGTTAATCAGCTGGAGAGGTTGGAACATCTACGTCACGGGATGTGAACTCCTTGTTTCCTTGTTTCCTCCAGCTGCCCTACTTAATGTTTGATGAACGAGACGAGCCTCTCACCCAAACAGACTAAATGATTTATCCTGACAGTAAAACAGCGAGACTGACCGCTTTACCTGAACCAAAACAAGTGATGCTTTTTGATGCTGTCTCACAATAACTCTCTATTTTAAGATGCACTGTTGGCTTTGAGAAGGAGAAGCAGATGGTAATTATTCTGCACATTTATGTAAAATGCCAAACAGTACAGAAAACTGACATTTTTACAACAACTTCTTCACGAGGTTCCTAGGATTTTTACAGAACCTCCTCCTCCCGTTTTGCTCCCTGGTCACGGAATGACGTAACGCAACAGAATACAAGTTAAAGGGGTTGTATGTAGTGTTGATATTCAGAACTATCAGCTGCAGGGGGAAGTCGTGAACCAGAACGCACCCATGAGTCAGTCATCAACGACAAGTCTTATTTTGTCCATGATCCATGATGATGAAGACCCAAAAATGAAATGCTTTTGTTAAAGTTTGACCTTAGTTGACAGCAGGAAAACTGAAAACCCAACGTGACAAACAAACGTGTCATTACCAGGTGTGATCAGTCCTCTGCTGTTCCTTCAGGTCACGCTAATATAATCAGTATTTTGTTTGCAGCAAAGCAGCCTTTAAAGGTCGTGTATTTCCCAGGTGCTCTTGTAGTCGTCTTAATTTGTGTGTATAGGACGGAGCCGTGTCCTTGTATCTGTGCAGGGCCTTTGATTCAACTCCTGATTGGACTCCTGCAGAGCTCGTATCGAGGAACAACTTCAACAGAGACAACTGAAGTAAATCACCTCGGCTACGAATCTCTTCTTCTTCTTCTCCTTCTTCTTCTCGCCTCTCACAATCAGCGGCTCGTACACAAGCTCTGTCTGTCGAGTTTAATCACAGAACTGTCTGAAAACACAGGAGGCTGGATGTGAAGGAGGTTAAATATGACGCATACGTTCCTGAGAAACTGTAGCAGAGTTGGATGGTTAGAAAACAACGGTGCTGGAACATAACGCAGCATAGAGGTACTTTTTATAAGATTGTAAAGCCTGCAAAACGTATATAAAAGAAACTTTACACAATTTTGACATATGGATTTGGGCTTTTTTTACATTACTGTATTAGAACTTTTACTGGAGGATCTGAATTCTTCTTTCACTTTAAAGGAAATTTTAACTTTGACAACACTGCCTACATTTTTGCCCTTATTTTGTTTTTTTTTATGTCATTCCTTCAACCACCTTCTTGAAGAGGTCGGCGTTGTCATATCCAAAAACCTGTTGATAGCCAAGTCCTCCGCGATGTTTAAAAGTTGATTTTTCTTTTCCTGACCGGATTTTTTTTTGAGCGTCCATCTCTAACAGAGAGGATCTTTGTCTTTACTCCAGCTTTTCCAGTCGTCGTCCCCGCCGCCCGTTTTCATCTCCTGCAGCTTTAATAAAAAAAAAAGAGATGAATTCAGAACTTCCAAACATAATAATAGTGAAATATTGGTGTGCGCGTAAACGTAGTGACTGAAAGGTTGTGATTCGTCGCATCCTCATCGTCATCGTCAGTGTAACAGCTTAATCCAAACCGCTGCTCCTTGTTGTCACGCTGCGTTTTAATCTGCTGGAGTCACACCAAAACACACCAGAGCAGTGTAATTTGCTTGCTGCATGTGTTTACTTATTCTCGCATCAGGAGCAGCTCTGTATTCCGGTCCCTGCTGGCCTTCCTCCGAGCTGCAGCTTCGCCTCACATTGTAGAATCACTCACTCCACATTAGAGAGCAAGAAGCCAAGAAGCGTGTTGTAAAAAGTCTATTTGAAAGCTATTACTGACACTGCATCTCGCTCAGGAATATCATTTCCCATCCTCAATAACTGGCTGGTTCTCTGGTGTCCTAATTTGTGGTGTGGGGATATTGCTTGTTTTTTCAGTATAATAGAGCGTGCAGAGGAGTAATGGCCACACTGCTCTATAGCTGCATTCTTTCTCTTTTCATCCTTCACTCATTATTCCTCTTCTGGTATGTGCAGCGGCAGCAAGGCCACGTCTCCCTTCACTGCCGGTCAAATGGTTGCTCTCTCTCTCTGTGTTTCTGTCTCTTTTCTCATTGTGGGAGTCGGGGATAGAGGGCGAATCTCCAGAGGAAACAGAATCTAGACCAGAGCCTTCCTGTGCGCCGGCCTCATAATTAAATTGGCAGATTAAATTCTCTCTTATTGTGGAGGATTTAATGAATATTCACTAGGCTTCGGATCGTCTGGGTGATGTGAGCTTTGCTTTAGTTATCACAGTGACCCCATCAGACGTCAGCCTTCCCTCTGCTCATCAGCTCGGCTCACTCTCAAGACCTTTGGGCTTAACTGATCTGCGCGGTAGCCACGCTTTGGGTTGGACCAGTACGGGGCGTTGAAGGCCGATACCCAGCAACTTTGGAGCCGATAATCAGTAGATTCGTCAAAAGCTGTGTTTCTTAAACTTAGGGTGGAGGTTTTTACTGGGTTTCCAACTGTCAGAGGAAAATATCTAGCAATAAGATGACAGAAGAGTGTTATAAATATATAGAGTTTATAAATATTGACGTCAACAAAGCCATGTAAACAGGAAACAGGGTGAGGTAAGGAAGCCTTTTACTTGAGTCGAGTAGAACCTTCACTTCACCGGTTCCTGTATCACCAAACAGGACTTGGATCAAAATGTGGATCAAAGCGTCACCGACCGGACCAATCGGTTCTCCTGATAGATCCCCTGGACCTCAGAAGGTAAAAGGAAAAAATATATATAGTGGGAAGGTCTGTGAGGAAGTTAAGAGTCATACAGACGTCTAAACCCTCTGGTTTTCCTCCGTAAGGTGATGCATTCTGTAATCTTAAAACAGAGAGTGATTTCAGCACTAAAGCGTTTGACGTATTGATGTTATAATATTTGACTGTGAGCCTACTTTACGCTACAAACGTTTTTACATTTGTTCTTTACTTACTCTTAGCCTGTTTAACAGCACCAGAATTGCAGCTTCAGACAAAAATTGTCTTAAGATATAAAAATACATGTTGATCTGTAGATCCTGGCTCTGTTGAACTTCCTTCATGATACAGATCCCTAGTTTGCTGTTATGTAAAAACACACAAAACCAGTGAGAACAAAGAAGGTAAAACAGTTTGAAAAATTCCCCCTGCGTTTGTTGACCAGGCCTTAAAGTGACCTATCTTTTCCTGATACGTGTCCTCCCGCTGTTACAAGTGTATTGAATGCCCTCTAAGAAGCAAAGGCTGAACTAATGTGACATTTTACAGCACGAAATGTCCCCAGAGATCAGATCAGTGTGGAGGACGGGTCAACGACGTGTCGACTTTGACAGAGGACGCCGCTGCTCCTGTCCTGTCTTTTACCCATAAATCCATATCAGACTATTTCACAACATTTTAAAACCATTTTTCTTACAGTAACCAAGTATGACTGTGTTTTTTACAGGACAGACAGCTTATTTATGTCTGTGCCTGCAATGTGTAGTGACTGGCAGAGTAATTAAATATTCTTCCATGTCAGTGGGTGGCAGTAGGTAATAATGACCTTGTTCATTTGAGACAGTAGCTTTAGTGATGTGTGCGAGAGGTGGCGGTGACACGACGTACAACAGCGATGGATAAATATTTGAAAAGGAAAGCTGCAGACTCTGAACTGGGCCCTGGACAAAACTCTAACCCAGATGAAGAGCCTAGTATGAGTGGCGGTGAAAAGAAGGCAAAAACTGTGAGCTTGAGGCAATAAAAAGAAAGTTACCTTTTGTTTAGATTTACTTTCACCGGGGATCCGACTCCACCGACTCCGTTGTGCTTGGTGTGCGGGGAGAAGCTGTCAGTGCAAGTTTAAACGCCATCTCCAAACGAAACACCCGTCATTTCAGAGACACTGATACTACCTTCTTAACGATGGTCAGTTCATGTGAAATGACAGCTCATTGGGTTCACGTAGACAAAGAAGTCAAGAGGTTCCTTCCACTTCCCCTGGTTTACTGGGCCAATCCAACAACTTCAATCCAACTGAGAGTTTGGATTGCAACAGATAAATCTCAGGACATTTCCCAGTACGTGGCTCATCCATCTTCCCTTCAATAATATGGATTCTGCAGTAGCACGAGAAGAGGAACAGGTCCATACCATGATGTTTCCGCCTCACTGTTGATGTGGGATTTTTAGAGTCATAAACAGCCACTCTGAAAGACTCCATGATTGAAGAAAAGATGCTGAAACTCATTTGAAGTCTGGAAAAGCCTCTGAATTACTGGTAAAGAAAAGAAAGTAGTCTGGTTTGATGAGACAGAAATGTGAGCTTTTGGCTTTGTGTTTGAAGGAGACAAGGCTGAGAGTTAAGGTCAATGTCTGGACAAAATTACATGTGAATTGCTGCTTTGGAACTGTGTTTAATGGAAAAGTTGAAGATGATATTCCCTCACTGTGAATGCTTGTTTCAACCTTGGCGCAGATGAAGAAACTCCACTAAGTTTGAATGGAACGATGAGGACTAAGATGAGTTATGAGATGAGGTCAGACAGCGCTGTGTTGCAGAAAAAGAAAGTGTTGCTTTACAAAATGTAAAGGCGGGTGGTTTGGTCTTCTGCTCAGACGAGAGGAGGAGAAGCTGACGACACAGGATTCCCGTGGGATTCCCAGTCCATCTTGTGACTGGGACGAGACAAGATGCAGTTCTGATATGAATAATTAATACATGTAAATGTTTCACTTCAGGCTAATGGTTTTAAAGGCCTACTCATGTTCATTTCAATGTGTGTATTATTTATTCCCGAACTGCCTTGGTTCTGTCTGTTTGATTTTTTGATTGTTTTGCTTTGTTTTTATCCCTCCTCAAATGCACTGAACATGAATATATGAAATGCAGCTAAAGTCACCTCTTTTGAGAAACACAAGGTGTCAGAGGTGCCAGAATAACGCTGCACTGCGTAAAGGCTCCTCCCCCTCTTATAAAATAAAACACAACATGAGTGAGGAGTGAGTGTTACCTGTTTCTTCAGATTTGACATATTTAAAAACAGAACGAGGAGGTGAAATAAAGGCACAGAATTCCTGCACCTGCAGCTCTTTATAACGTGAGAGAAACATTGGCACAGCCATCCACATTATACTGAAATATGATTATGAAGGTTTGGCAGCATAAAACCATCAGGTCATGAGCTCAGGTAGTCAAGTCTCAAGGCACGAGTCCAAGTCAAGTGTCATGTCCCTGAATTAAACTCCAAAGTCCAAAGCTTTGCTCAGCACAATTTACCCCCATAATTCTGATGAGTTTGGTTGTCTTTGAGGAATTCACGTAACCCACTGAGTGATTTTATAAAGTATTAAAAAATGGGGAAAAGGCCTGGGGAGAAGAGGTGTTGGCAGCTGCCATCGGGCAGACGCACCTACGCGGAGTCATCTGAAGGTCTTTTGTACATAAAGTGTACATTGTGTTTAGAATGTATGCAATGCTGTACCTTTCTGACTCCGACTCTGTCAAAACCTGACCAGCTCTTAAGCACAGCAGCGGCTCCAAGACAAACCTCGCAATTTACATAGAGAACCTTTAAAATGACAACTACAGTCTGAAAAAAAAACGTGGGAGGACTGGATTCTCTTAAACCTTTGGGAGAAGACGCTTCCATTAAATTCAGAAAGCATCAATCCAAACCTGTTTATCACTGAGGCAACCTAAAACGTGAAACGAGAAAAAAAAAAGAAGCACATCACAAGTAATTCAGGTCAAGGACATGCTATAGTGAGTATAAAACAAACAGCAGTATAAATGTCATATCAGAGGAGGCTGATGTACAGTGTTCAGTGAGATGCCTTCATCTCCGTGGTGACAGTGTTGTGAGCTCCCTTCACTGTGGATGTGGGACGGAGGAAACACAGTGACAGATGAGTGTTCCTCCAGCCCAGAGCAGGAGGACAGGTGGAGGAGAGCTGTGGATATTTTGGGACACTCCTTTCATGCCATTATTACTGTCATTCTGATGCTTAGGCATTCATTAGGCTGCCCTGAACTCTTCCACTGTGGCAGTTAATATGTAATGTGATTTCCACTGTGTGAATACGATTATGCCGTGTGACAGGCAGCGGAGGGCAGGATGCAAGGGCAGGTGGAGACAAACAGGAAGGAGGTCACGCATAATGAGGAGGAGCTCTGGCCAAAAGTGAACATCGATGCTGACAGCGACAAGATTTCAGCAGTTCGGGCAAAACACAAAAAACTAATGCCACAAGGAACCGGCGACTGCATCATAAAAGAAAATCTGTGAACTGAGCAGGAAATGAAACCTCCAGCAGGATGTCCTGTCCGGTTTTGTGTGACATGTAGTGGGAGCACATGAGGTAACTGCTGTCTTGTCTTGGTTTAATGGACTCCAGACTGGAAAACTGCACAAACCCAGCAGACTCAACCTGGGAAACATCTTCAAGAAGATCTGATTTAACGGCATGCTTTCATAACTCATCTCAGATTCCTGCAAACTTTACAAAGTAGTCGTTAACATCCAACACACAGCGTTGTACTGTAATAGTCCAGCTTTTAACGAGCTCTGCTGGTCTCAGTCTTCTCAAAGTCAAGAAAGGCCGGATTGTTCAGTTTTACGAGATATCGAAAACCAACAAGGCTTGTGTTATAAAACAGCAAATGAATAAATGTGGGAATCAGTTAATAAACATTTTATCAAAATGTGGGAATGATGAAATGGAAACAAATTCATTCAAAAGTGGAAACAGTAAAACGTGGTAAGAAAATTCAATAAAAGTAGGAATAACTGAATAAAAATGTGGGAACAAATTAAATGTGGCAAAGAATTCATAAAACATGGGAACAAATGAATAAACAAGGGAACTAATTCATAAAACATGGGAACAAACACAACCTCGAATCTGTAATGTATTTTAAAAGTCCACTTTTAAGCAGCTCTTCTGTTCTGTTTTCAAAATCAACTATTCATCATCATATTCATTCAATATTTACTGATTGATCAATAAAGCCAGTAACTGACTATTAAATCCAATCATCACTTTCATAAGTGAAATTGGTGATGTTTATAACTGTGATTCTCACTGTGTTTAATTTTGTTTGCCGCTGCTGGATTGTTTTTTGCAGCCAGTTTACTGCCTGGAAATCAGATACAGATACTTTATTATTGCCATGCAACAGTGTCGGTGGTAATTGTTTTGGTACAGCAGAGCAGCTCAGTTCCACCGCAAGAAAGAGAGAGAAAAACAAGCAAACGAGCACCATAAACCGTTGTGACACACTCACAAAAAAAAAAAACCAAACACGTGCATGTGAGAGTACGTACGGTGAACATGTACGACATGTACAGTTCAGCTCCTCAGCATGTCACGTATTCCAACATGATGAAAGTATAATTACTGACGCACCAGAGCAAAGAAGAGCGTTCAGTCCATTACATTCAGGTCAGTGTGTGGGTTCTGTGGGGACGGTGCGAAGGAAATTTATGGAGCTTCGTGGTAGTTCAGGCACGGAAGTCAGACCTAGTGACAAACTCCTTCTTCAGTCCAGTCGTCCTCAGCCTGTCCAACCCCAATTAGTGCACTTTATAACTGAGCAGTGTTCATGCTTTTGGGCTGCACGTCTGTTAATAAACCACCTCCCCAAACTGCTCCTGCGTTAAGCAAGAAATTTGTGAATCTCAGGATCAATAGTCGTCACATTTTGCCGCTTGACTATAACCTTTGGGGTCTGTTGTCAGCACCCATGGTACCCCTATAGCCTCACTTTTTCATCACAGATACCAGATAGAAGTCGACGTGACGCTGCTTTTCCACCGACGGTTTCAGCTCGACTCACCTCACGAGGGCAGGGATCACCAGGTACTATCACATACCGGATTATAAGGTGCACCTTCAATGAATGGAAATGAATGAAAATACGGTACTATTTCTAGTATCACCTTCATTTAGGTTTCAAGCGATACTAAACGCGACGTAAATCATGCAGATCACAGATTAGTTACGTCAGTACATGTGTGTGTTACCATCATGACGTCATGACGTGCGACGTCGAACCGAGTATGAAGTATGTGACGTGTAAAGTAAGTACGTGACGTGGATGCAGCCTCAGTGTTTCCTCAGCCAGAGAGAACAATCGCATAGCACCGTTGTGCATTTTACGCTGCCAATTGGCGACTCAATAAAAACCAGATGGGTTGTGACCCTAAGTCTGGGAAAGGCAGGCGTAGATGGAAAAAAAGGTGAGATAACACACAGGCTTGTGGTGCAGCAGTATTGAGGGTCAGAGGCTCTGATGTAGTGTTATTAACCTCGACAAACTGTTTTCTGTTTCTAAGAAAGTCCAGTATAAAGTAACACAGAGCTGGGCTCACGTGAGTCGTGGTGAAGAGCGAGGATTAATGGTGTTAAAAGACTTATTGGCCCTTTTTTCTGTCCTCAATCCTGAAACATCGATTCAACGTGTTTGCCTAAGATTCGGTTTTGATTAAAAATGACACCAACATTTCTGCGACGCTGAGTTATTGAATGGAACAGTGAGCCAGGACTGTTAGACATCTGGGTATTTGCAGTATCTTGACCTGTGATCGATATCTCTGTGTTATCAGCATTTAGCTGCGACATGAATACAGTTTAGCAGGTTGACGCTGCTCTGACAGTTGTTTGAAATACCAATAATATCTGACCGTGCTTTAATAGAATTTTCCAGAAGCCATTTGTACCTGTACATCACGGACTGGTTTGTCATCTGCTCACCTCTTCTCCACAGCATCTTGAGGGTCATTTTTCTTATACTTAGTTTGAATTCGGGGCGTCTTAAAAGGATGCTCTTCTGTGAGTATTTTCTCCAGTAGTTTCTCATTCTGCTTGTTGAAACATTTCATTTGTCCATTAGCAGTTATTTCAGTTTAGCCTGAATGAAGCCACTTTCTCCATCTGAACAAACACAATCAAACACAATCTTTTCAAAGACCTAATACTTATTACCAAACTGTTTATGCACTGGTCACTGAAGTGCAATTACACCAGTTCTTCTACACAAAGCATTTTGTTGAGGCATCCACATGCGCTAATGCTGGTAGATTGATTTATTCTCAAAGGTTTGACTTTAATCTTGAAATGTCAAGTTCATTCTCAGCATTCTGACTTTTTTCTCACAAATAACCTCCTGTGATTTATTTATTTATTTTCTGGCTGGTGTTAAAACTGAAGGTTCAACTTTATTCTCTATTCTGTCCTCGACTGACGAGTCAATGTCAAACTGAACAGAAAACATCAGGCTTCAGTGAGCTTTGTGTGTTTTCTTATTTTCTCGATTTCCATCCTGTTTCTCTATGAATCCTTTCTTTTAGTAAAAGGGAAGTAAAACACAAAAGGAAAAACTAAATACATGACTGCGATTAGTTACCCGTGTGGTTGTTTACCTCCTTTCTTTCCCAGATGCTCATAGTGATATACTGTATATCCACAATGGGAAATAATATATTCTCCAGGCCATTTCGATAGCAAGGCCAGTAAGTGTAATATCAATTCAATTCAAACTGAAGTAGGTACACAATGGCCATGTTCGACCTGAGACAACACTTCCCTGTGTGTACAAAGTGGACTCACGGAAGTATCCAAAGAGACACAATGCTAGCAAGACGTTAGCTCTGTCAAACATATTCAGATCTTTTTAAAAACAACTCAAATGGATTCATTTGTCATCATTAATGCACAAAATAATCAAGTCACATAATACTCAGACATTTAGTGAACTGCGCACTAGCTTGGGTCATGTGGCGATGGTGCGAACTAACAATGACCACCAGAGGGAGCTCTAAAACATGACATTATACCTGGAATTAGCAGCACATTCTCGACATTTTAACCAGTTGTAGACTGAATGTACATTCCCAAAAGGAGACGAATTATTGTTTCATCTGTTTTTCGACAGAAGGACCGAAGAGGGTCAACGTTCACGCCAGGGATCCGGTTGTGATAAAATGCAGTAAAATGATGCATTTTTCCATTGCAGCCTCACAGTTTTTGTCCTGAGGGATGCAGTGCAGATCCATCTGAAACCAAGGTGCCGCGCTGGTTAGATTGACCCGTAACAGGGTTGCATTATTCATTGAGAACGATATTCACTGTGTAGCTTTAGCTTTGTGCATTGTGGATTTATATCATCCACTCTGGTCCACACAGCAGAGCATTAGCGAGAGCCCAGAGTTAGAGAATTGAATGTTCCCACATAAATCATACAGTGTTATGAGTGGAAACAGCTTGGGCAAAGTTGAGCAACTATGGTGAACGCTGAAGAAAATAAATCATTTATCACCTCTAACTGCACCACTGAGCCATGCAGTGGGGAAATAGAGGAGGTGGGCCCGCGAGTGCTTTGTCACCGAGTACAAAAACCACTCCAGTCGATCTGCACCCAACTGATACTTAAAATGCTCGGCCGCGTGGTGCCACCGTGAGCTGGAATTCAAATAAAGGTTATGAGTCAGGCGTGGGGATGAAGGTATGTGGGAGAAAGAAGTGTTGCAGTACGCGACCAAGCTGTCACTGTAAATTAAAGAACAGGTTGCAGTGGATCAGCCTTTTAAAAGGATATGATGACATTTTCATCATTACAAGTAACATGATGGAACTGCTCTTAATTAGAGCTGCCGAAAGTGTCAAAAGACATCTCTGTGGTCATCACAAAAACCTGAAAATGATTCTTTAGCAGCTCAACGGGAATCTACGGAGCGCTCTTCGGCTCAGTTGAGGAAAAAAGAGCCATGTGTAAATCTGTACTCTGTTTAGTCTTGCATAGCCAGACTTATCTCCACACTTTACCGGGTCTGTAGATAGGCCTGGCACCATCCACTGTCGTTCTGAAATAGGGGTAAAAACTCTCTGGGTTGTTTGTCTAGTTCTTTAAACAAATCACACTCGTCTTGGTCGGCGCTGAGCTGTCGGGAGAGAAGTTGTTTTGGTGGAACAGGAAGTGCAACGCGTTATTAAAATGACTAAACCTACAAAACAAAATGCAAAAAAAGTGTGAGTCTTTGTCAAAACGTAGTATTTTTAGTGCGTAGTTGCAGCTCAGAGGTTGTTGTTCTTTGACGTAATGAGGGTGACTTTCAAAATGGAAACAGACGAAGACGGAGGAAGGAAAGACAACGACAGTCCTGCTGCTGCGAGACGGAAGAGTCCATCCAGCGAGCCAGGCGACCATCTACTCTCTGCAAATCCGTGCCCGTGGATCTGCAACTCGGGCGAAGTTGGAAGGATGATCACAGATTTGAACTTCCAAGATCAAAAAATAAAGCATCATATAAGATAATAAAGCAAAATGACACCTCTTTCCAACCGTAGTGACAAGCTGGATAAATAACACTGGTCTTCATGTGAGACAGATACGACAAAATATTCACCAAAATCACTTCAGGCGTTGTCTCCTGATGGTTATTAAAAAAAAAAAGAGAGAAAGAAAATCAGGAGCTGGAGGAGAAGGAAAGTAAGAAAACTAAGCATTTTCACAAAATGAAATGAAATTAAACCAGCTTTAAAACCGAATTAAAACTAAACCGAAAATGAAAATAAAAATTCAAAACGAAATACTCCTGAACACCTTCTAAATGAAACATTTCACGTTGTTTTCCTTCAGTCATGTTCTCTCTCTAAACTCCACTGAAAGGAGAGAAAACAGTGACAAGTCAGCAGCTTCCCGGCCGGACTCATTTCCCAGGGATATATCTGAGGGATCAGAAGGTGCTGCAGATTTATGGCTCCCTAGATTTGTGGTGACCAATCTGATTCAGCAGATAATTGCTGAGTATGAGCTGTTATCAACTGGACAACCTAGGTGCCTTGATTTATTACCCAGATTCTCAGGTTAACTTCATCAGGCGATCTGTCGGAACGGAGGGGGAACAAGAGGAGCTGAACGACGGAGTGGAGTCCACGCTGCTTCAGCTTAATGCCAGTTACAGTGGAAAGAAAATGGACTGTGTTTTCGTCACACTAGTATCCCCGTTATGAGGCTCATCTCGGTTTTGATCGTGTTTGGGATTGTGCCGTTTGCATGGAACACAGAGAAGTCTGGACTCTCATGTCCCTGTCGATAAATACTAGCATCCCGGTTGTGATGGTTACACATGGAGGAGGCGCTGCTGAGAACTGAGACCAGGTGGTAGAAGACACATTTTTCTCCACTCATGTTAATTTATCTGAATGACAGAGGGAGGTGTTATCAGAGCAGATCCATTACAAAACTGTCCACATTTCCACCTGCGTTGAAATGGCCAGGACTCTCGACCTGAAGCCAAGCAGGGGTTTAATAAAGTCTAATGTCATGAGGTTTCAGGCCAAAAAAACTTAGACGAAATGCATTAATGCTTCAGAACAATATCCACATAAAATAAATGAATCTATCTCTATCTAGATTTAAAACCCAAACCGTTTATCTGTGGAGTCAAGTTACTGTAGCAGCCCTACACAAATAAAGCCTCCAGGGTTGAGGGACTAGAAATGGATTTTGATTTGCGCTGATTTCTTTAAGATGTTTTTTAAATTTTGTGTTTGTGGTACAGTGTGTTTAATAGTTATCTTGGATTTCTAATTATTAAATGATCACATTCTGTAAATATTAAGAGAAGTATGTGGGACTGAGAACGTGAACTTTGATGACATTTTATTGAAAAGTATTTGAGAAGTTCTTTTAATTAAGGAGAGACAAACAGGACTCAGAAGAGAATCTTGGATGAACTTCATGGAATTAATAATGAATGTTTGTTTGACAAATGTTAACTCTAAAAGCACTATTTTTCTGTTTTCCAGAAGACTGCACATGTGACTTGAAGTATAGTTTAGTCGGAGGAGGAGAGGCTAACGGCAGCTGCTGTTGTGTGGGCAGAAAATGACATCAACAGTCGTTTTCAAGGACGAGCCAAGGTAAGCAGTGAGCGTCTGTACATCACCGCTCCATTTGCCAAAGGCCACGACTGAACGCTCTCTCACCATTATCCCTCTCCTTTCTCTGTGACGACAGTCTTTGAAACTCCACCGCCCACACGGGCCAAAAGCTGGTCGCTGCGATGTGATTGGCTCGGCCGGGTCGGCTGGTTGCTATGGAGCAGAAGAGACTTCCCAAAAGCCACTCTTATACGTCTCAGAGGACGTGCTGGCGACGCCTATATGGAAAGAGCAGCAGGTGATTTGTCATACGTCGCTTAAATTAGACGCAGATGAGATTAAACTTTAATGAATTTGAATGATTGCTGTGAGGAATATGGGCCAGTGTCAAATCATCATAAGATACAGAAAAGAAATGTAAGATGATAATCGCAAACAAAATATACAATGTAGACAATGTTCTCATGTGCAAATGTAATGTACACTTACTGAATATGAAGTGAAATGTACATATATATCGAACCTATGAGACATTAGATCATACAAAATATATGTTTTAATACATGAGAGTCTGGTTACGTGATGTACAGCGCACTGTGAAAAACATAGTATATATTCACCTACTTTATATTCATGTGGTGAAGCCAATGGAAAATAACTGTAATAAAGTCACAGACTCAGACTTCAACACTCGTGGACCTTGTTCTCAGCTTGACCTTCTGCCAAAGTAAGGTTTGATTAAATGTAATTCAAACGTAGATTTTTCAATTTGTACATAATGTAAAATGAATGATGTTTACATGAATTCCTCACATTAAAGGCCTCTACATCTGAGGGCCCGTCCTCCTCCTGAGGTTGTGTGAATCTTTAAACTAGGACCAATACCAAACGTGAACTCAATAAATAGTTCCATCTATTAGAACTAGATACAAAGCACTTGGAGCTTTTGAGAGAAAAAAAAAAAACCCAGTACATGTGTATTTGTAAGTCTTTAAAGTCAAAGAAAGGCCTGGACATAGTTTTAAAGCACCTGTGAGACATGACAAAGTCCACCTGAGATGTGTGGATACTGTGGGATTAGGCTTCCACCTGGTTTACAGGTTTAGGTCACGCACAAAGAAAACAGTGCTTCAGTGTGTTTGCTTCTGAGTCCGTCAGGTGTCTGCTTTGTCGACATGTGAGCACGCAACAGTTTTTTTTTCTAAATCTGTTTGTTGCTCCGCACGTTCAGAGAATATCTGCTGTTGGATTTTTCACGCATCCATAGTTTCTGGGAGTGTGGATGTTTTGCCATAGATTTATTGCTTCTCTTATTGTATCTGTATTGGACTTGTGTTGTGTTCATCGCTTGCAGCAGCAGTCTGAGGAGGAGGGATGTGTCTTTGCATTACCTCTGCTGAGGTTCGGTGTGAACTACAGAGGAGCCGGGGGGAGCTTGGCTTCTGTTGCAGTTATTTTTTTTTTTTTTATTGCTTATGCACTTGTTGAGGATTTTGGCTCGTTATGTCAAAACTCTGCACAAAAGCCCAATAAGACACAAAACTCACTTCACGCTACGATAAAAACCATGCAACCCTTTTCCAAAAAAGCATTTCTGCTTCAAATTGATTCACACACATGAACCGTTTGAGTTACAACACACTGAGGTACTTCATACACAATGCTGCTGTCTTTAGTACTTTGTACCTTCTTACTGAAAGACTGTTCCAGTGCAGTACATCTACTCACGTCATGAAGAACCTCACGTCATTGCAGACTTTGCCTGTTTTAAGGCCTTCACACACCGGGGACATGAAGAAGTGTCTCCTGTTCCTTTATGTCTACGTCCAGTGTCTTCTGTTCCTTAAGGTCTATGTCCAGTGTCTTCTGGTCCTATATGTCTATGTCCAGTGTCTTCTGTTCCTTAAGGTCTTTGATCAGTGTCTTCTGTTCCTTAAGGCCTATGTCCAGTGTCTTCTGGTCCTTTATGTCTACGTCCAGTGTCTTCTGGTCCTTAAGGTCTTTGATCAGTGTCTTCTGTTCCTTAAGGTCTATGTCCAGTGTCTTCTGGTCCTTTATGTCTACGTCCAGTGTCTTCTGGTCCTTAAGGTCTTTGATCAGTGTCTTCTGTTCCTTAAGGTCTATGTCCAGTGTCTTCTG
>JAPQRN010000461.1:0-17389 GCA_037367275.1 Coranthus polyacanthus | reverse complement strand
ATGGATGGATGGATGGATGGATGGATGGATGGATGGATGGATGGATGGATGGATGGATGGATGGATGGATGGATGGGCTTATTTGCATAGAAAAGGGATGTTTTTTTTTGCCTTCACAGAGTCACAAAATGCTATGAGAATAACCACACTTTAAATGTTGCTTTTTTTAGACACTGGAAGCAAATCTGTCATGAGCTGCAGTGCTCCATTGACCCAACCAGCTCTGAATTCACCTTGGAGAAGATTCATTTCCTGGGTCTTGACAAGATTGTTGACCAGATCTCAGAGATCTCTGGAGCTGCCAGCAAGGAGCTCTCAATAGAACAGGTCCAATCTCTTCTCTAGAAATATTATTCAAAACACTTCTTAAAAAGTTTGTCGAAAACAAACTGAAATTCCTCTCATGTCATTTGTGTGTCTGGTTATATTACTCTGGCTTTGATATTAAAGGGTCTGGAGTCCATGGCTAAGAAATGGGCTCACATATTCCTGGACATCACACCTTACAAAGAACAAGGCCACTTCCGACTAAGGTAAAAGGCAAGGTCCCCATAGGGCATTATTTTAGTGTAGTAGGTCATAGTCACACCTGAAGGAAATTTCTTTATAAGCTGGATCAGATTACCTTTCAGCAGAGTTGGAAATACTGATTCCATTTCCATTCAAATGTATTGGAAATTTTAACTGACTTTTCTCTGCAACAAAAAATGCTAATTCATGCACCATCATCATCATCATCTTAGAAAGATCTTAAAAACTTTGTCAGTTCGATGTAGTATTTAATACAATAACATATTTACCTGACCTGTTGATTGAAGAGCTGACCTCTGGTCTGGATAATGTAATCTTGTTTCAAACTCTTCCACAGTTTGTCAAAGCCTTTGTCTGACATTTGTTTCTGCAGCTCTTCATACATGGTCACATTACATTGCTGTTTCCATTTGGTATTTGTTACTTGTATTAATACAGTCTCCCTCTGTTTTCATTGCACTTGCATTTACCTTTTGTCGATACACCAACTTTTCCACCTCACCAAAGAGTAAAAATGTTTTCTTGAGTTTCCTTTTAATTTTTATCACTTCTACTAAGTGCAAATAAAAACAGTGTGACTGTGATTCTTCTTCTCTTCCTGTCCCAGTGGAACAGAGGAGGTTTTTCAAGCCCTGGAGGACAACCAGGTTAATCTGTCAACAATGAAGGCTTCTCGGTTTGTCAAAGCGTTTGAGCAAGAGGTGGACGGCTGGGAATGCCGGCTGTCCCTGGTGCTGGAAGTCATTGAGATGCTCCTTACTGTACAACGTCAGTGGGTTTATTTGGAGGTACAGTACACAGTTCTATTTTCACCTGTTTTCACTTCTTAATTCCAGCTTTTTTTTCTGTCCTTTATTAACAGTTTTCTGTTATGTGCCTGCATTTTCACCGTCACTGTCTCCATTTTATCATCCCTACAGAATATTTTCCAAGGAAAAGACATCAGAGAGCAGCTGCCTTCTGAGTGCAGAGAGTTTGAAGACATTAGTGCTAGCTGGAAGATCGTTATGGGCCGACTACAGAAGAATAACAACGCCTTGCAGGGAACACACCACCCCAGTATGACAATGTCTCTAAGTTTTTTTTAAAGAAGTGCTGTAATGAAAACCGTATAAGGAGTCACAAGTCATATTCTTTTTATCTTGCTAAGTGTTTTTATGTTGTTTTGTCTTATATGTAATTTTGCGTGTTGTGTGTGATATTCACCGGTGGATTCACTAAGGAATCTTATTGTTATTGATTATTGTTTCATCTATTTAGGTTGAATAAGTCTTGATGTTGGGAAACCACACAATGATGCAAAATACAAATAATTGGTAATTCCTCTCAAATGTAAAGTAAAGTAACAAGTCTGTTTTAAAAAAGAAAGGAGTACAGAGTACAGATAAGTGTTAATGTTTAGGGAATAAAAGGAAAATGTCTAAAAAATAAATTCTGAAAAACAAATACCTGAAAACTCTACTAAAGTGTTTGTAATCAGTTCCCATGGCTGAAGAAGGTTGTGCTGTGCTGAGTTCAACTGTTTGTGTCTAATACAACCTAATCCTCAACATACTCTTAACATAACATATTTTTAGCATTGTGTATGTAGCGTAAGTTTATGCACTCAGTAATGTACAAATGTGCAAATGTGACACATCTCTCAAAAACAAATAATAAAAAAAATAATACAAGGATACAGTTTCTAATCAGCCTTTACTCTCTGTCCTTCAGACTTGCTTGAGAAGCTATCGGAGATGTGTGCTAAGATTGAGGAGATTCAAAAGGCCCTGGATATGTACCTAGAGGCCAAGCGGCAGATTTTCCCTAGATTCTACTTCTTGTCCAATGATGACGTGCTGGAAATCCTGGGGCAGTCCCAAGACCCACAAGCCATGCAACCCCACCTAAAAAAGTGTTTTGACAACATCAAAAGCCTGCAAATGGAAAAGGTAAGACTCTTAACACAACCTGAATCAGAAAAACAATCAAAAGCCCTGTGTGCTAAGTTTAGTCAGAATTAGATTACAGAGAGAATATGATTTTTGCTGTTTTCATTAATTTTACTCATGCATATTTTGAATGTGAACAAACACTTTATCATTATAGTTGTTTAGTTTTCTGAAATGTTTCACTGTTTGCCAAGTGTTTGTAATGTTCTGACCATAAAGAAGAGTTTAAAACCAAGAATAACTCACTTTGTTTATTCTGATTTAATGTTCGGCCTCTGACATTAAATCAAAGTGAACAAAATGAATAAAATAAGAACGAAATCATGAAATAACAACAACTGTATTTGGTTACATCTCTTACTTTGTTTTCATCTTGTTGTGTCTTTTATGTCTTTTTACAGTTTTTTATTGTCACCATCACCTTTTTGCATCCTTTATGTTATTTTCGTCTTGTGTCTTTTGAGCTTTTGAGCTTTTATCTTGTGTCTTTTATGTCATTTTTGTCTCATTGAGTCTTTTGTGAACAGTTTAAAACCAGAAATAACTGTCTGGCTTGTTCCGCTTTCCCTCAGGACCAAAAATCTGACTTTTAAGACATAATGATTTGACATTTATTGTGATAATAAACACATAAATCGCATAGCAGCAAACCTCATGAGTTATAGTTATACAGTCTCATTGAGCAGTGTCAAAAAATGGCTTCCACACCTTTAGAAATTGGTTCCATCTTAGTAATTGAAAGCATCTCATTCAGCCACCTCCTAAAACATGGAGATGCTGGGCTCTTCCAATTTAATAATATACATTTTTTAGCTGCAACCATACCAGCATTGAGAACTTGTTTTTGGTGGGAGGCAAGGGCCCTTGTCTTATCAGAGCAACTAAATATTGCCAAATAGCAATCTAGTTGTAGTATCCATTCCATATCCAATATCCATTCCATATTGTTTAGAAAACCATTTAAATATATTACCCCAGAAATCTCCCAATACTGGACAGTGCCAGAATAAATGTGCTAATGATCCTTCTGTAGAACCACATCTGTCACACATGGGAGAAACTGAGACATATATTTTACTAAGTTTAATTTTGGAGTAATGCAGTCTATGCAGAACTTTAAATTGGATTAATCTATATCTCGAGTTAATAGTGCAGCTCTGTATACTATACCTCCCATAGTTCATCAGACACTGGAACAGCCAGTTCATTCGCCCAGGCCTCCCTGAGATGATCAGTACTTAGTGGTTCCATAAAGATAGTAACAAAATGGGAGATCAGATGCTTAGAATTTGGCTGTGAAAGAAGCAAATCCTAAAAAATGTGGCTCTTTGGTTTGATTGTAAAATCTGGGATGCATTCCTGTACAAAGTACCGAACTTGAAGATAACAATAAAAATGTGATTGTGAAAAGTGATATTTAGTTTGGAGCTGGAGAAATGAGGCAAATTTATTTATGTAAAAATCTCCAATGTAGCACATTTCCTTCTCCCTCCAGTTCAGAAACACACTATCTTACCACGCCGGTTTGAACAAATTATTATAATTATATGCTATCGGAGTGTAAATTGAAATATTTGGTAATCCAAGAATTTTTTTATTTGATTTAATATCTTCAAAGAATTCCTAAGAAGTTTTGACCAAGTAATTTTGAGGAGGATGGTGTTCTGCAGAAAAGTAACCTTGGAAGAGAGGTCTCTGAAACTGACATGGATTAAATTTTTAGCCAGAGTGGGGAAACAGCAGATTGGTCATTGTCAGGGAAGCCTTGTTGCAAGAAGGTAAGAGCCCTTGCATTTGCAGCCCAATAATAATACTTAAATATCGGAAGGCCAAGGCCACCCCTATTTACACTCTTCTGTAGGTAGGCTTTGGATATACGAGGTGGTTCATTTTCCCATACAAATCACAGAATAACAGAATCCAATTGTTTAAAGAAGGATAATGGTAAACAAATAGGGAGATTTTGGAACAGGTACAAAAGCCTTGGGAATGCAACCATCTTTATAGCATTAGTACGGCCAATCATTGAAAGGGGGAGCAATTTCCAGTTCCTAATGTTAGCTTTTAGTTTATCTACCATGTCCACAAAATTAAGTTTCACTAAAACTTCAGGGTTTTTGGGAATCTAAGCCCAGTGTAAGTAAACTAATTTAAAAGGCAGAGAGCCCAAAAATACAGGGCACAAGTTATTCAACAGGGGCTTTCAACTTTCAACATTACCAAATTTCACACCATGGACTTAGTGACTTCTAATTCCTATTGCTAGAGGTTCTAAAGCAATATCAAAAAGAAGGGGAGAGAGGGGATCATCCTGCCTTACACCCCTCTGTAATTCAAAAGGTTCAGATTTGTCCGCATTACTAAGAATAGAGGATACTGGATGAGAGTAAATTATCTTAACCCATTCTATAAAGTTTCTCCCAAACCCAAATTGTTTCAGAGTATAGAACGTATAAGGCCATTCGATCGGATCAAATGTCTTTGGGCATCAAGAGATAAAACAGCAGCTTGTGCATCTTTATCATGAACCGAGTATAATGTGTTTAAAAGCAGGCGAACATTACTGAATGGAAACCTACCTGGAATAAATCCAGTCTGATCAGGATGTATAATTTTTGAAATATGGTTTCTCAATTTTTTTTTTTTTCTTCTTTTGTTATTGTCTTTTGTTATTGCCTTTGATCACAGTTGAGAACAGCAATGGGTCTATAGTTTCCAGGGTCGGTTGCCTCCCTTCCCCTCTTTAACAGTAAGCAAATATTTGCTTCATAAAGTGAACTGGGAAGTCTCTTATTTTTCATCGAGTCATTCACCATCCTTAACATGAGAGGGATTATTTTATATATATATAAAATGTTATATTATTTTATAAAATTCTTTTTAAATTTTATAAATTTTTTAAAATTATTTTTAAAATAATATGCCCCCTTATCACTGCCTTAAAGGCTTCCCATAGGATCGAATCAGAGATCTCTCCATTATCGTTAGCAGCAAAAAAACTCATCTATACTTGTAGTAATATATTCAATAAAAGAGTGATCAGCCAGAAGAAGAGAGTTAAAGCGCCAGCTGAACTTTTGCTAAGGCAAAATATTTTTAAATTGAAATGAAACTGGACTATGGTCAGATATCAAAATATTATGATATGGTCGAATTAATGGCTGTAGGTAATAATTCAGAGGATATCAAAATAGTCAATTCTTCATTCAGATGCCGTAATCGCCAAATATCATCCATATTTCTTGTTCTGATTCAATCATTCAAAATTTGCACTGAGGCTAAGGGGGCTGGAAGTTTTGTTGAGAGTCTGTCTAAAATTGAATCTAAATAACAATTAAAGTCACCTCCTATGGTAACATTTGAATGAGAAACTGGTATCATATCAAAGATCTTAAGAAAAAAATTGGGACTGTATTTGGGCCGTAAATGTTTAACATTCTTATTGGAAAGGAGTTAATATGACCTGAAACTGTTAGATACCTGACATATGGGTCAGCTGTCATTGAGATGAAATGGAATATTTTTACGAAAAAGAATAGCAACCCCTCTGGCCTTGCGAGTAAAATGTGCTTGATAAAACTTGATAAATCCAATTTGCTTTCAACCTATGTTGTTCATTTGCACTGATGTGCGTTTCCTGAAGAAAAATTATGACTGACTTCAAAAGATTTAAGATGTGAAAAAACACAACCTCTCTTGATAGTCCCTTCACATTCCACGAGACCAGTGTTAAATTGTTAGTGCCGCCATGTACCATACTATCAGAAAATGGCAGTAACCCTGAAATAAGGACCTCTGATATCCACCCAAAATAACACATTACATAACAAAACATGATATATAAAAAACATCTACTATAACACAAAACAACACACTTAAACAACCCTGTAGACATATTCTCTATCTACCCACAACATATTTTACCAAATCCGAAACCACTAGATGGATGTCCAGTGGCTGACATCAGGATAACTGGCTAACTAGAAACTCCAAGAAGCTAGCTCGGCTCCACTGCCAATTATGTTTAATTAGAGTAAATAATAATCATATAGACCATTCCCTCTGCTGAAAAAAATAGAAATTCAAAAACACACATTTTTTTTTTACAGGTGACCTTGACTGCAGCAGGGAAATTGTGGCAAAATCACCCTAGGAATTGCTACTCATAGTGAAGAACCTTCAGGTTCCAAAACAAGGTGTACAAACTAGAAGAGAGCGCTCTATAGCAAATTAGTCCAATATCACAGTAGCCTAATGCACATACACAATGTACTTATGGCCTCCAGAAAAATAAGGTAACAGCATTCGTCATTCAAGAGAAGAAACAAAGCAAAATCTCTCTACCTTTCCATCATCTGCAATACACAGTTCAACCATCTGTTCCCGGTTGAATCCGCACATCTAAATTTTCATAAAGTCCTCAACCTCCGATGGATTCTCGAACGTCTGGGTCCGGCCTCTCTGTGTGATCCTCAGATGCGAAAATCAGACGAGCTGAGAAGATGATTCCATACTGAATGTTCTTAGCTCAAAGTTGTTTTTTGATCCTGTTGAAGCATCGTTGCTGTTTGTGAACCTCGGCTGAAAGGTCAGGGAAGAACATCACTGGATTGGTTTCGTAGAGGACTTTCCCCTTTCTCCAGGCAGCATTCTGGATCATCATTTTGTCTTTGAGGTTAAGAAACCTTATGATGACTGTTCTTGCTATGGCATCGCCATTTCTATCAAGCCTTTTCGGACCAGGGAGTCGGTGGCATCTCTCAATAGGCAGCAGAGTACCAAGTGGGTCCAGGCCCTCTGCTCCAGGGAGCGAGCTCTCCACGAAGGCACATGCGTCTTTCAACTCCGCACCCTCTGGAAGATTGATCAGCCTAAGATTGAATCTGTGGTTTCTATTTTCCTGGTCATCAATTTTGGAAGTGAGCGTCTTCACGTCTTTTTCTAGTTTTTCCACCTTGATCTGCTGAGCTGACAGGTCTTCATTGTTAGTGATACGACTTTCGGCGTGCGTTAATCTGACGATGCAGCTTGTAACATCAGCTTTTCTATCTTGAATTGCCAACAACACACCATCAAATTTCCCAGAGAATTCCGTCTTCAATCCCTTAATTAGGGGTGGGCGATACTGGGAATTTTGGTATCGATCCAATACCAAGTAAATACAGGGCTAGTATCACCAATGATCATTGAATAATTTTGTGATTTTGCCTTGAGTCAGTTGATTATGATTATGATTATGCTTTTTTATTAACTAACTACAACAATAGAAAAAAATGTAACAGTATAAAAATAATACAATAATTCTTCTACTACCACAATTGTGGTAGTAGAAGTCAAAAGTCACTAGTGCAAATTGCTGGACGACAGAAGAGAAACTTCAGTATCGATCTCATCACACTAGTATCAATCCGATACCAATACTCACCTTGGTATGGGCCCACCCCTACCCTTAATTGCTTTCAGGATGTTGACAGGAGTAACTTAATTAGCTAAGTCACAAGTTCTCCTGGCATGGCATATTGTCCTTTGCTGTTTCAGCACTTTCATTAGTTGTTTCTACTGTTTTGGAACCCGTTTTACTTGATTTCTTTGGCATTGCAAACTCTAACTGTATAATTAACTACGTTTGTTAAGTTTTGTTTAAGTTTTAAGATGTTTAAATAAGAATATTTCTGAAAAATGCAGTGGCGCTCAAAGAGCGTGCCCTCTCAACACCTTGACATGGGGGTGGTGTTGAGCACGTTCAGGCATATTTGACATACATTCATAATGTCAGTGTAGTCATACTGTCGAACAGACTTTGATCAGGAAAGATCCAGGCAGTCCAGCATACGTATTACGCAAACATATTACTATGATGAGAAAATTCCACTTTTACCAAAACAGTATCATGTACTGTATGTGTCCTGCAGATGAAAGCTTCTGGGATGTTCTCTGCTGAGGGGGAGTTAGTTCAATTCCCCAAACCAGTGTCACTGGACAAACCCGTGGAGGTAATGTACAGTAGTAATTATGGTTGGTGTGATGGAAAAAATCTTATATCACTGCTAATAAATAGAAGAGAGTCATAGTGGGGAAGGTAAAAAATGCACTATTTTTGGATTTGTTGGTAGATTTGGCTGTGTGATGTTGAGGAGGCCATGCGTAGTACACTGAAGGACTCTCTGAAATCCTGCCTTGGGGAGCTGAAGAACGTGTCAGGACAGAGAGACAAATGGGTCAAAGCGTGGCCAGGACAGGTACGTCCATCTTTTGTGTTTATCTCTTCAATCTCTCATTCAGATTTTGTATCTTTGTCCATTGAATAAATAAAGCTGCATTAAAGAATTGTTGTTTTACAGTTTACAGTACAGAAAAAAATGTGTTATGTAAAATTGGCAATTTTCTTTTACTTGAATTGTTTCTTAAATCTTTTATTCTTTCTTTTTTTTCTTATTTCAGATGCTGATCACAGCCAGTCAGATCCAATGGACAAGTGATGTCACTAAATGTCTCACTACTGGCAAAGACAGAGCTGAAACGTTTTTTCTAAAGTCAATGAAGAAGAAACAGGTGTCATTAAGTTTGTGTTTTAAATCTTAAATGTTTTTCTTGGCTGTTACTCTGTTCAGTTTCTGCTGCAGCCACAGTGGTCATAGTACGCTCAGTTTACGTTAGCATACTTGATCCCATAATATACATGTATATAAAATACATCAAGCTGATCATTTAAAGCATGTAAAATACCTCTTGTGTGCCCTTGCTAAGACTCTCTCTTTCTCTTAGGTGTCTATGCTTAACTCCTATTCAGAGCTCATCCGTGGCAACCTGTCCAAAGTTCTGCGTCTGAAAATTGTAGCGCTTGTCACAGTGGAGGTTCATGCTCGGGATGTGATTGATAAGCTGGCCAAGGCAAACTGCAGTGATGATAATGCCTTTGACTGGCAGTGCCAGCTGCGACTGTACTGGGACAAGGTATTGTATGCTCTGAATGAACTTTTCTTTGAGAGAACTTTCATCAGCTGCATAAAACAGATGTAATCCTTATTTTCATGCTATATATGTGTCAAATTATGATGTTTAAAATGAAAGCTATTGCTCATACTGATGATTCTACATACAGTAGATAAGATCAGGTTTTGCATTTTTATCAGACTTTTTGGTAGAGTTGTACGGTTCAAAATGGCTCAAAACGGATGATTGACAGTGGTAATGACCAATCACAGTCCTGAATCTGTCAGACAATCAGACAGCCTCTACTAATCTCTACTGCACAGACTCTGGCTCTAAATTGTGTCACACAGGCCTTGACTGCGGGATTTTTTTGTAATTCTTTGACAGTGGGAGGGACAGTCTACTCCACACACTACAGTTTACTCCACACATCTCAGTAAGGTCTGTCCATTGGTCCCCATCACATTTAAAACAACTCAAGAACTGCTTGACAGGATGCCTTCAAATTTGGGACAAATGTTCACTTGGATTCAGGGATGAACTGAATAGATTTTGGTGGCCAAAGGTCAAGATCTTTGTGATCTCAAAAAACACATTCTTGGCGAAAAAATGCTACTAATTGAGAGAACGGTATGAACACATTACGATGCAAGGATAGTGGACACATTAATTGAACTTATGGTTCTTCTTGTTTTTGTTTGGCCAGCAATAATTTCCACAATAATCACAATGTGACTTTTTCCTACTTTAAAGCAAAAGTGAATATTATCATGGACCTAGAGGATATGGTTTGTGTCAGTAAAAAAAGGTGAAAAGGTTAATTAATTATACCTTCTTCCACATCATCTAGTCTCTAACTTTTCTGTTGTTCTACCAATAGGATGTGAGAGATTGCATAATCCGACAGACCAACACACAGTTCCAGTACGGCTATGAGTACCTGGGGAACTCTGGACGCCTTGTCATCACTCCACTTACAGACAGGTCACCATAAGTCACTCAGCTTATGTAGCAGCTCATTCTCAGTTTGTCACATATCACTTAATTCACCCTTCAAGTTGTTTTAAAGGATTTATTTATGATTGGTAATGTTTGATATTTATATTGAGTATGAAACAATTGAATGACATATTTGTACTGTCTTTAGTATTGTGGAGAGGGTTGCAGTGGTATACTGTTTCAAAGCATACTCTAGTTGAAAAAGTGATGATTATCATACTTATACTTATATACTTACTCATATGCTTATCTAAGTAAGGTATGATAGGAAAAAAATGCAACTGCACACATGCACTTTTTTCTCTCTTATTTATTATGCAAAAGGAATTACTGATTGATCAATTTATTTTTAAAGAGAAGGCTTTTTTTAGGTCGTGCTCCTTTTCTCCTCCTAATTTTTTTGTTCAAATGGGATTAGAGTTGCAACGATTATTTGATTAATCAATTAGTTGTCAACTATTAAATTAAGGACCACCTATTTTGATAATCGAGTATTTGGTTTGAGTCTTTTTTTTAGTTTTTTTTAAAGTCAGAATTCTCTGATTTCAGCCTCTGAAATGTGAACATTTTTCTGCACTTACTCTGATGTTTTTAAGTGCATCATAGAAAAACCAATTAACTTGATAACATAGCTTTCTTCATTTACTTGCTGTTGAATAAATATTGGTGTTGGACCCATCTAGGTGTTACATGACGTTGACTACAGCTCTCCACCTCCATCGGGGGGGGTCTCCTAAAGGCCCTGCTGGCACTGGAAAGACGGAGACAGTGAAGGACTTAGGCAAAGCTCTGGGACAGTATGTCATTGTGGTCAACTGCTCAGAAGGACTGGACTACAAATCCATGGGACGGATGTTCTCCGGCCTTGCACAGGTCAGAAGGAGCAAGTGTGATCATGTGATGATTGAGTTATTTATACTGTATTTCTGGGGCACTCTGGTAGTAGTTCACCTGGTGGAGAGTGGAACACAAATGCTGAAGCTTTAAGGCAGCGACCCAGGTTCGATTTTCATCTTGGGTCCTTTGCTGCATGTCATCCTGTCTCTCTCCCACCTTTCCTATCACTCCCTCACTGTCACCTATAAATGCAAAAGGGCACAAAAAAATGATATGTATTTTAGAGTGAATTTATTCTCAAGTATACTCAAGTATTCATTTTTCTGACAACCTTTTACCTTTACTCCCTACATTTTAACACAAGTATCTGTACTTTCTAAGTGTTACATTTTCAACACAGACTTGTTACTTTAGTTTTAACAAAATTTTACCTAAATGGATGCAATAATAACACACAGAAAAGTGATCCCTTGGTGTATCTGCCAGTGCATTCCATGCACAACAAATGCTGAAAATGATGTAAAAGAAGTAAAAACACATAGCAAAATGATAGACACAGACAAAAATGTAATAAGAGGAAAATCACGTAAAAATGCAATAAGACATAACAAGATGAAAAGTGGTTTAATATTGGTTTCGTACTTATTTTATTTATTGTGACTTAGTGTTGCGAAAACCAGTGTATGCTACCCCTAACATTCAATCAGAAAAAAAAAAATTGTGCAATCTGAGTACTTATTCAACAAGATAAAAGTTTAAGTAGTAAAATGTAAAAGACGTAACAAGATGACAATGACAAAAAAAAGATGAAAACTATATAAAATTTCATAATATTTTGAGTTCTGTTGCTGACATTGAAAACTGATTTGCACATTGGAGCAAAGTTAATGTTAATTTTTCTCCATATACTGTATTGTTTTTTTTATTTTATATGGCGTGAGGTTCTTTTACTTTACTTTTACAGTTTTACTGCAGTAAAGACATTGAATCAGTACTTCTACTTTTACCAGAGTTTACACTTTTAGTCTTTTACACTTTTAAGTATCTGTACTGGAGGATATAATGTGTAGGCTTTTGCCACCTCTGCTGTATGAACTGTTTCTGCCCTGAACAGACAGGAGCGTGGGGATGCTTTGACGAGTTTAACCGCATCAACATCGAAGTGTTGTCTGTAGTGGCTCAGCAGATCCTGTCCATCCTGTCTGCCCTCTCGTCTGTGCAATCCACATTCTACTTTGATGGACACAACATTCGTCTGATCCAGTCATGTGGCATCTTTATCACCATGAACCCCGGTAGGTGTCACTTATGTCATGTTATCCAATGGTAGAAACACTCTTAGATACACATTAGATAACTGTTTTCTTCTTTCATTTGTATTATTTTCTTCCAGGCTATGCTGGCCGGACTGAGCTTCCAGACAACCTCAAATCCATGTTCAGACCTATCTCCATGGTGGTGCCAGACTCAATTTTCATTGCTGAGATTATACTTTTTGGAGAGGGCTTCAGCAAATGCAAGGTACTACTATACAAGGATGTGTATACTGGTGGAAAAAAGCCAGTAACTGGTTAGTTTTCATTTTACTATTAGAGTTAAATTATTAAATGAAATTCATATGTATTCATTGACTAGACATTGTGTACTGCAGCAAAGATGACATAGAATTATCATCTCACAAATGAACTCAATTGTAGGTTTAGGTAAATCTATGTTTGCTGCTTGCTGTCCAGAATCAAATGTGTATCTGCACATTTTATCATCTAAAATTGCTTCATACACAAACAGTGTTGTGTCATGAGCATTATGTGTGAAAGAGCCCACGGCTCTGTTTCAGAAAGCTTTGAGAAAACTCTGAATTAGATAACCTTGAAATCAGTCAGTTACTTTGGCCGCTGTCAGACAACACGAAATCAGTCTGATTCCAGGCCGATCCGGTTGATGCAGGGTGTCGGTTCATGACAGAAAGTGATAAACACTGCTTCACCTTTATTATTAACTGAATATATGTAGCTGCTTTTTGTTATCACCTTACTTTATGTTTTCATTTCCATCTGTTAATGACCATGTGAAATCTATGTATTAACCACAAAATTGGAGGCTGACCTTTTCAGTGATGCAACCTGCAGTCTTGCTAGACTGTTCCATTCAGGGATGTATTGATCAGTAGGAAGAACTCCACGGGAAGTTTAAATGAACATAGTGTGAATTTTTGTTTAAAGGATGTAATAACAGAACATTTTACAGACACTGCAGACATATGATCGATGAATAAACATCTGTGATGATGTGCAGAGTCACCCTGAGGGAAAATTCAGGAAATCCATAATCCTCAAATCACCAGATTTCAGAAAAATTTCCTGACTGGCCATCTCCGATTTGCTTCATACTTTCAGAAAACAATGTTATTAGTCCTCGTAAACACCTTACAAAATTTCAGCCTTATATCTTCATTAGTTTTTGAGATATTAGGCTTTGAAAATGGGGCATGATTGCTGATATTACTGTAAAAACCTGTGGTTCAGAAAAAGATGCTAAATTCAAGAAGTCATTACTTTTGAAGTATTCATGATAGATGCATGACATTTGCAGGAGTCGTTCTAAGGCACTAAATGTCTTTAATTTCTGTAAAAGAAGGTCCATGGTTGCATATTTGCCAAATTCTAGCTTGCTAAAAACTGTAAAAAAATTGTTGCTAGATAGTTGTCTCATCTCTGAATTAATTTGTTGATTTTAAGCTAAAGACTTCATATATTTCACGCTTCCTTTTAAAAATTCTTTTCCCATGCTGTTTTGAGTAACTTTCTATCTCCTTCTCCAACTTGTCTTCATAGGTCTTGGCTAAGAAGGTATTCACCCTCTACTCCTTGGCTCTGCAGCAGCTGTCTAAACAGGACCACTATGATTTTGGTCTGCGTGCTCTTACCTCCTTGGTCCGCTACGCAGGAAAGAAGCGGCGCTCTTGTTCCAATGTTCCTGATGAAGAGGTTTGTCTCTTTTTCCCTATATATGCCTCCCAGTCTCTCGTTCTCACACACAAAACAAAGCACACAGATACTAATGACCCTTTGGCCTTTTTTGACTAATGTGGTATTCTGGACCATATAAATGATTAATAATAATGATATTGTTATTGCTGTTATCATACGTATAAATGTATTAAAGTTAAAAAAAAAAAGGTTGACTGAAGTACTATTACTAAGATTTCCTCTCAGTAGAGTTGCCTTAATGGCTTTTAAAACAGAATTGAAGGGGAACAAAAGACAGATGGCATGAGCCAGAATCTGACACCAAGTGGTTCTTTTATTTCACTTCATTTTGTCTGTTCACACCTCTCAGATTAGATAGAGAGACCAGAACTTCTTCATTTATTGTCACTACTGTTATTTCCTTTCAAATAAATTAAGCACCATAGTAGGAAGTGGAGCAATGAGAGACTGTCCTAATATCTCTGTCCTCAGATTCTGCTTATGGCTATGAAAGACATGAACATCGCTAAGCTCACTTCTACAGACGTGCCGCTGTTCAGTGGGATCATCCAGGATTTGTTTCCTGCTGTGGAAACACCTGTTATAGACTATGGAAAGGTAAGGCACGAAGTCAATTAATAGGATAATTAACAAACAAACACATACTGTCCATGTATACTGACCCTGGCCAGTTTTATTTCATAGGCAGGTATTTGTGCCTGTTTTTCATCGGGTTCAGGAAATTTGCAAGTTTCAGCTTATAACAGCTGGTTTTGCATACTAGATGATGTTGTCTTTGGCCATGTGTCTTAAAGTATATAGTGTAGAGCTTCAGGACTTTACAGTATCCCATGAACTTAGAATAAAAGTTTTCACATGTTTTTTTCCAAGGAAATCCTTGGCATAAACTGAGAAAAAGTTCTGAATTCTGGGTGGGTTGGAATGGATTGACCCTTATTTTTATTTGTTACTATTTTTGATTTTAGCAGACTTATAAAGAGTATTCAGGTTTAAGTTCAGACACAGTTAATTGTGAATGGTAAATACTGAATAGCATATAGAAAAAGGCTATTGGTTTTGGACATGTTTTCTTGCAGCTCAAAGAGGCCATAGAGGTGGAGCTTCATCAGAGCAGTTTGCAGGTGACTCCTTTTACTGTGACAAAAGTCATCCAACTTTATGAGACCAAAAACTCTCGGCATTCCTCCATGCTGGTGGGTAAGACGGGCAGCGGCAAGACTGTTACCTGGAGGACCCTGCAGAATGCACTGACTGCCCTTCACCACAAGGGGTTGCCTGGATTCCAACTGGTCCAGGTACATGTAGATGCTGTACATGTTGCATGTAAACAGGAATATTAGTGGACTATACAGATTTCATTAGTCATGTAAACAGCTTATTAGGATTTTTTTTCTTTTTAAGAATGAGAGCAAATATTTTGTGCTTGTAAATGTATTCACTGATATCACATCCTCTCCACCCTAAGTAACTTCAAAACAAGTGATGAAAAATGAATCCACATCCTGGGAGGATGTTTTAAGGGTCAAAGAATTGATTTACAACTCCAAATAAGAAATAGTTGGAACAGTATAGAAAATACAAATCAAATAATGCAGCAAAATTTACTTTGACTTGTATTTCATTGTTGACAGTATTAACACAACATACGTCAATCCACATTTCCACTAAGTGATGGTCCATCCCAGATGCCTCCACAGTTAGCATAAGGTTTCCTTTTGGCTCAGTAAAGTTTGAACTGTTATTTGTGGATGTAACTCTGTATTATAGAGCTCGACAAAGGTTCGTCACAGTAATCCTGATCCATGTGGTTCTATTGGGTCTAGAGGAATGACGGTTCTTGATGCGGTGTCATCTGAAGGATCACAGATCACTGTGTTCATCTTAGACTTGAACCCTTCAATTCAATTCAATTCAATTTTATTTATATAGCCCAATAATCACAATCAAGATTTGCCTCCAAGGGCTTTACAGTCCGTACAAGGTGCAACACCCTCTGTCCTTAGACCCTCGGTTTGAGTGAGGAAAACTGCCCAAAAAAACCCATCTGGGAAAAATGGTAGAAAGCCACAGAGGAGGGATCCCTCTTCCAGGATGGACAGACAGTGCAATAGGTGTTGTGTCCTTTTCCTTTACACTAAAATACATCCAGATTCCTGAATCTGAAATACATCCAGAATCTTTTCATTCTGTTCTGCATTGCAGAGGCTGAAATTTCCAAATCCCTTCATATCTTTCATTGAGTAACATTGTTTTGAAACATTTCAATAGTTATCTGTTGAACCTCGGCCCATCTTTGCTGCTAAAGGACTAGACCTTTCCTGGATGCTGCTTTTGTACCAAATCATGATGGCAATCATCTGTTCACATCACCTGTTTCAAATCACATTGTTATTTCATTATTTGTCCTATATTGCTCTTGTTCCAACTTTGAAGTTGACAAGACAAAAAATTAAATATAAGTCTATTTCTGTTGATATCAATAATTGTCACAATATATATCATTATTTCTTTCCAGTTTAAAGGCAGATTTTTGGTCTTTAATAAAAGTTGAAAAAACCTGATTATTAACATGTTATTTATGATTTTAAATGTGTCAACACTTGCCCAACAGCTGAACATTTCACAAATCTAGAGGTAAAACATTCACAATTACAATGATAAAATGTTCTCCTAAATTTCAATATATGCATGAGTAAAATTAAGTAAAACAACTGAAAATTTAAACATTTTATCATTGTAATTGTTCTGAATGTTTTACCTCTAGATTTGTGAAATGTTCAGCTGCTTGGCAAGTGTTTTGGCAGACAATGTTTACAAAATAAACCTAAAAGACAAACGAGAAATGTATTTCAAGATAATGATAATTATTTCAATATGAAATTATACTGCAACAGTTATCGTTATTGTTTTATCACTTAGCCCTAGGTAAAAGTATGAGAGATAAAGGTGTAATTGTAAGGATTTCACTGGATGAAGCTGGAAACACAGTAGGCCAGTGAAATTATACAATGAGCACCAAATATGAAAATCACATTTTAGTACTAAAGAAAATATACTAAGAATTTTCTGTGCATGCCCCTGTTTCCACTGGCTTTTTCAAACATGCCAGTGCCATGCCAGTAATGTTTCTTATTTTTGTCATGTTCTCTTCCGTCCTTTGCTTCTTGT
>JAPQRN010000460.1:0-17399 GCA_037367275.1 Coranthus polyacanthus | reverse complement strand
AGATTAGATTAGATTAGATTAGATTAGATTAGATTAGATTAGATTAGATTAGATTAGATTAGATTAGATTAGATTCGGCTGTATTAATCCCACAGTGGGGAAATTTCGTTGTTACAGACGACCCCAAAATTGCACACACAATTGTTATACAGAAGAATAAAAGATAAAAAAATAAACAATCTAATAGAAAAAGGCATTTAACAATATACAATATACAAACCTAGTGCAAATTTTATGAAAGAATGTGCAGAGTGCAAATTATATGAAATATGTGCAGAAAAAAGTATTGCACGTGATGAAGCAGGAGGCAGCTGGAATGAATGATCTGTGGTAGCGTTCTTTCTTACACTGTGGATGTAACAGTCTGCTGTTGAAGGAGCTACTCAAAGACCCCACAGTGTCATGCAGGCGGTGAGAGGTGTTGTCCATGATGGATGCCAGCTTGGCTAACATCCTCCTCTCACCCATCTCCTCTATGGAGTCCAGTGGACAGCTCAGGACAGAGCTCGCTCTTCTCATCAGTTTGTTTAGTCTGTTCCTGTCCCTGTCCGTGCAGCCACCTCTTCAGCAGACCACAGCGTAAAAAATAGCAGAAGCTATTACAGAGTCATAAAAGGTCCTGAGTAGAAACCTGCACACACTGAAGGACCTCAGTCTCCTCAGCCTCCTCAGCAGGTGGAGGCAACTCTGGCCCTTCTTGTACAGGGCGTGGGTGTTATCAGTCCAGTCCAGTTTGTTATTGAGATGAACACCCAGGAATTTGTAGTTCTCCACTACCTCAATGTCCAAACCCTGGATGTCATGTCTGGATGTTCACCGGAGTGAAGTGTGGCATTTTCCTCTGGAACTCCATCTCCTTCTTCTTGCTGGCATTCAGCTGAAACTGGTTGATCTCGCACCAGCTGAAGAAATCCTTGATGACCTTCTTGTATTCCAGATCGTTCCCCTCCGAGACACATCCAACGATGGCTGTGTCATCGGAGAACTTCTGGATGTGGCAGTTGTGTGTGAAGTCTGAGGTATAAAAGGTGAAAAGGAAGGGAGAGAGCACCGTACCCTGAGGGGCACCTGTGCTGCACAGCACCACATCAGACATTCAGTGCTGGAGCCTCACATACTGTGGTCTGTTGGTGAGGTAGTCTGTTGTCCATGCAGCCAAGTGTTGGTCCACCCCCGCTCCTTCCATCTTCATCTCAGGAGTGATGGTTGGATGGTGTTGAAAGCACTGGAGAAGTCAAAGAACATGACCCTCACAGTGCTCCCAGTGTTCTCCAGATGCAACAGCGATCTAACCCTATCACTGTATCACTGCATCGTCCACCCCAAAACTGGGTAAGCAAACTGCAGGGGGTCCATCAGTGTGCTCACCAGGGGTTGCAGGGGTTGCAAGGTCTTCATGGAGTGCAGTGGTTAGGCTCCCTGGGGTGCGCAGTCTTTGGTACCGGGACCACACAGGAAGTCTTCCACAGGACAGGGACTTTTTCCAGATTCAGGCTCAGGTTGAACATGTGCATGACCACCCCACAGAGCTGGTCTGCACAGTTCTTCAGCAGTCTGGGGCTGATGCCATCCAGGCCAGAGGCCTTCTCTACCTTGATCTTCTTTAGCTCCCACCTCACTTTATCAGCTGTTAGTGAGACATCGGTGGAGGATGACCTGGGGGAGGGTACGGGGGTGGTAGATCACAAAAGTCTCAGGGGGGGGTGACAGGCGGGTGGTGTACTGGTGAGAGGAGGAGGGAGTGGGCTGGTGCAGGTCAGGTGTTGAAGAGGGGGCAGAATCAAATCTATTGAAAACAGATTCAGTTCATCTGCCCAGTCCTTGTCAAAGCTGGCTTGGTGTCTCCCCACTCCTTTCCCATGGCCCGAGATGTTCTGCAGTCCTCTCCAGACGTCCCTGGTGTTGTTCTGCTCCAGCCACTCCTCCAGCTTCCTCCTGTAGCAGGCCTTCCCCCTCTTGATCATCAGCTGGAGTTCCTTCTGGACTCTGCGCAGCTCCTCTTTATCCCCCGATCTAAAGACCCTCTTCCTCTCATTCAGCAGGGCCTTTATCTCAGAGGTCACCCAGGGTTTCTTGTTGAGAAAACACCGTACCTGCTTGAAGGGCACAGTGTGTTCCACACAGAAATTGATATAGTCTATCAGGTCTATATGAATGACGGTTCTTAATCCTGATCCATGTGGTTCTATCAGGTAATCACCTGTTCACATCACCTGTTTAAAATCACAGTGTTATTTCATTATTTTAACTCATTATTTATCCTAAATTGCTCCTCTTCCAAGTTTTTCCCAAATGTGTTTCAGCCTGAATGTGATGAATGAATGAATATTTACAAATGAAATAAAGTGGAGCAGAAAAAACATGAAATACCTTGTGTTCATACTGCCTACAATACATCAGTGCTTTCTTTTTGAATTTGCATTTTCCGTTGGGATGGTAGGATACTAAGGGGCATTTTAATATGAGAGAGTCTATGTAAGTGCGCAGATGGAAGTACAGCAGATCAGATATTTCATTGTTCCCTGTATAAAGGTATGAGTACGCATTTGATTCAAGCCAATTTCCTTGTCCACAAAGACAGCTGTTCTGTATTTATTTATGTTTTTTTACATCTCATGTTTCACAATGTCTGATAAAACAAGGCAGTATATGCGGAGACACAGTGTCAGAATTATAATGGAATTTTCAAGATTCAAGTAGCATCAGTTGCCTTGGGAGCAAAGTCTGATATGTTAACCTGCATTCGTTCAAAGGGACGAATGTACGTTAAACCGGGGTCCACTGAATGAAGCTATTTTTGTGCTTTTGAGTCTGTGCTATAATGTTTGGACCAAGATGGATGACAAGTGAGGATGCTTGAGAAAACAAATAGGACATCTGCTGATTATAAATTAATGATGACAACAGGTTTGTTTGTATCAGGGTTATTAACATAATGTAAAACTAAAACTAGTGGTGAAATAGTTTTAAAAAACACAGGGAAAGTGAAGTAAAACAAAACAGAACTGCAGGTAAAGTCTTCTTCATTTTTGTTTTCCCCTGATGCAAGAAAGAAATGTTTTTTGCAAAATATGGCACCTTTAATAAACTGTTTTCAGCTTAAATCAAGGCTTTCCTCATAACACCTGAAAAACTCAAACTAACACTAAAAATTAATAAAAACTCAACTAAATCCAGTCAATACTCTAAAATGAGTTATGCACTTGTAAAAATACAGTCAAATTAAAACTAATGAAGATTTCAAGTAAAAGTCAATATAAAATTTAAAAATCCTGAAACAACATTGACTATTAAATATTCACACTATGGTTTCTTCCTATGTACAACTGCATTCTTTTGTACACTTTGACCACTGCCGCAAATTCTCAAAAGATCAACTTTTTATTCTCAGTTTTAGTAAAGACTCATCGAGCCTCCACTGAGTCCTGAAATTAAGCTCATGGTTCGGGGTCACTGTGGTCACAGACCTAATGCCAGACGAGACCAGGTCTAGACAAATCCCCCAGGTCTCCTTCCCCACTGGTGCTGGAATGCATCTCATATGGCCACAATGTGTAGACGTGCGTTTCTTTGTCACGTTCATACTCTAGTGAGCGCAGTCTGCCTTTAGTCTGGCAAAGCTTTCAGCATTAAGTGTGTTTTAAATCCACACTGAAGACACTGACAAACTAAATGTTAAGTATCTTTTTCAGGTCTGACTGAACCTGCTCAGCTCTTTCCGACTCTCGCTCTTTTTCTTCTGTGAAATGAGAACCCTCATTGCTTATTCTAATGAATGCTGGGTAATCTGACCACTGACTTTCTCCTCTGAATAGACACTGGTTCTTTATATCGCTGACAAAGCTGCCCGCCCAGCAGTTGGTTCTGTTTGAAGCAATGTGCTGTGTACGGGGGCAAACATTTGTGATCTGTTCTGTTGATGTTCCATTTGCAAAGTCAAACATCTTATTTTACACATAAAAAATGGTAACATCTATAACATTTTTTCAACATACAGTATCTCAGCTGAGCCTGATTAAAGTGTGATTTTGATGTTATTTTACTTCTCCCTCCCCTGTTGCCATGGACTGCAGAAGGATTAATAGATTGAGAAAATAATCTGCTGCTCAAGCGCTAATGAAAATAATCATTAGTTGCAACCCCAATTTCATGCTATACCTGTCACCACATAACTCCAGTAACTGAAGAACCTTTAGTTCTTTAAAGAACCACATGGAGCCTGTTCTCACTCTCAGGTCGTCACATACTGCTGCTGTGTCACAACATCTTGGTGTTTGTTTTCAACACCCGGGGTTCCCCTATAGTTTCAAGCATTGAAAAATTACTCTAATGGTACCTTATGTGACATGTGTGTTTAATATCATAGACTGTATATAATTAGTGGACGGAAGATGTCTCCCATTGGTTTTTGAATTGCTGTTCTGAAGCCAGTATTTTGCATTTTGGTTGTTAACAAAGATTCTCGAACAAAAGAATAAAGATTGCAATCTTCAGGTGTAAACATGTCATGGCCTTGGGGTCTTACATGTAACAGTATGCCGGATACTTTTGGAGTACTCCAGTTAGAGTATCCGAGTTTCTCAAATCGGGATATGATGTTTACAAGTGCAAACACAAAGATGGGTGTAAACACATGTAAACACTGTATATCATGTTTTTTTCCAACAGATTCTACAGCATTCTATTATCTCTGGCTGCTATAAATGGGAAATAAATTAGACCCTCTTAGGTTTGGTCTAATGCCTGAATGATGACAATATCTGCCCCTGCTAAAAAGTAGTGTTAAATCTAAATCTAAATGTTAACTAGCAACTGCGAGCAGTTGGGAATGGGCCCTCGCCTCCCCACGCAACTCAGGGCGTGGGGCTTTACCACCACCCCTCGACTGCAGCCCGACCATGTTTACCATGGGTGCAACATGGTCGAGGACGTAGCCAGTTCGACATAAATGTCACTTCCACTGTACACAATGCAGTGCTACAGCCCACCAAGTGTACATCACTTCACTGCATATCATGTGCATAACATACTGAGCAAATTTCATGTCAATCGGACGACATTAATGCCGTGAGGTTCAATTGCTGTCACCAGTAGGGGGCGCGTTGACTCTGATTAAATATTCGTGGACACACGTCTTCAGAACTGTACTCTCATCAACCATGCCAAATTTGAGCCAAATCCGATGCTGCGGATGCCAGGGCTGAATGGCACTACACGTCAGTGTAAATATTCATATGTCATTATGTTCAGGGCGGGGCTCTGAGCATATGTGTTTGGTTTGGTTCAGATAGGACGATGTATAGCCGAGTTATAACCATTTCATGTTTTTTTGGCGAAGCGTCAAAATTCGCCTCCCCCGCCAGTCACGACCACCGACCGCTTCCATAAATTTTCATGGCCAACATGTTAAGTCTTGACTGACCGAGTTTGAAGTCGATTGGATCAAATCTCTAGGAGGAGTTTGTTAAAGTACGTCGTGAGAAAATGGCCGAAAACGACCACGCAATTAAAAATGCCCGACTTCCTGTTGGGTTGGGGTCGGGGTCGTCAGAGACTTTTTTGTACATGTAGGTGTGCTGCACATGTGTACCAAATTTAGTTCGGGTCGGAGAAATTTCCAATGGGAGCCTGATTTTTGAGGGGGCGCTAGCGAGTGAGTTGTGGTCGTCAATGTGCCACACCCATTTCAATATGCAATTTTCGCCACTCCTGACCTGTGCGCTGCGTTTCATGCACATTTAACCCCTCAAAAGTCCCTCCAAACTGATAAATTAATAATAATAATAAACAGAGCAATTCCAATAGGGCCTTCGCCCGATACTGCGTTTCGGCTCGGGCCCTAAATATGAAATCCTAAACAAAACAAACAATAAAACCTTTGCCACTGAGACCCACTGGCTGTTGACTTGAGAACCTCGCTGTTAAATGAAAATGTTTTTACCCACCGTGTGAGTTCACAGGCACCATCACTGCAACACTTCATGTTCTCCTGTAGTGCCCAAAATTACATTTTTGACTCACCTGCCAAGGGGGACTGGAAGATGAAAACCCCCCCAAAAAACGGCTATGTGTATTTTTAGAGGGTAAAATAAGAAATTGCCTTTTTGTGCCTAATGCCAAACCCTTTCTCACACAACCTTCGTTTTGTATCTTTTGTTGTCATTTCATTGTCACCTATTTGTCATTCGGTTTCTGATTTAAAGGTTGGTGTACTTGTAAATATTGCCACATGATAGATATCTAATTATCCTAATGGTAACTAGCAGCACACCAGTGCCTTGATTTTTTCCCACTAGTATTCCATGAAGACTCGCCCCAACTCTGTCTTGACTAGTGTTCGTTGCTTGGTTAGAGTTTATTATTAGATGGTTAAGTTCAGTTCTTTTAGTCAATCCAATTATTTTTTTTTATATAACCGGATATCACAAAGATTCACCTCAAAGGCCTTTGGTAAAATGGTAGAAATGGCAAGAAGAGCCACAGAGGAGGGATCCTTCTTCCAGGACGGACACACATTGCAATAGGTGTTGTTTGTACAGACATTGGTTAACAGTGAAAAAAGAAATTGCAAATACTCAAACACAACATTTACACACATAAAAGAGAAAAACAGGGAAAACAAGATGGCTACTACTCCTCCTCCTGCAGTACTACTACTTAGAAACCAGCATCTGATGGGATGGATGGGAAATGTACTGTTAAGCAAATTCTGTGTAGCAGCCAAACTGTGGTACAGATATCCACGCTATTGAGTGCCAAATTTAATGCATTCCTCCTATGCTTCCATCAAGTTTTGCAAAACATGGATGAACACAAAACCTCTTAATGGAGGTAATAAATAGTTTTACAGGGCTGGTTGTGTGGATTGCTGTAAAAATTTGTTTAGCAAGTCACACTTTAAATACTTTTTATTTGGTCTGTCTGTGATGTAACAAACTAACTATAATGGTAACTTTAACTCTAATATAGTTGTTGAAACTCACACTACAACTGTAACAATGACAGAGGAGCTCTGTTTGAGATAAATGCCAACACTTTGTGTTGAAATATGTAATGCAACTATTTTATTTTTCAACGTTTTTTTTCTGTGGTTACGGAAAATGAATGAGAGGTTCGTTGTGCCATATTTAGTGATATCTAGTGGTGATGTTGCAGATTGCAGACAACTGAATAACCCCTACTGCGGCAGCAAAAAAACGTGAAAGGCCCTTGATGTTTGAGTCTGTGTTTGGTTTGTCCTTTCTGGGCTTTTTAGTTTAGGAGATATTAACTCTCATGAAAACGTAATTATGAATATTATATTCCATTTGTGCAGCTGGATTCCCCTAAATCTTACTCCCTGAACATTTGAAGCCTTAAAGCATATTTCTATTACATATCCTGCATGATTCCAGAACTGCTCCTGGACATCACAAAGACATCCAACATGTATAAGGTGGCTTAAAATAACTCATTTCCTGTCTTGACCTGCACACTGTCAAGATAGTTTGTTACAGAAAGGATTTCCCACTGTTTCATCATTCTTAACCATGGAGTGAAGTTTGAGTGTCATTTTTTTAAAAACATAACTTCTTTTAGGCTATTTGAATTCATAACTTCCAAGGAAAATACCACATAAGTCACAAATAACTCGATTCATGCCAGGAAAGAATCATTTTTTAGACTGTGTGTCAGCTGTTTTCCAAGAAAAAACCCAGTGATTATCAGAATAGAAACATTCTTTTGCAGCTCATGCTTTGAAAATAATACATTTCTTCGTGTGTTTGTGTTGTGTGAGATACTGGATCACATGTGTGCAGGCAGGGGAAACACGCAGCAATCCTTCACAGAGAAAAAAAAAAGGGAAGCGGCTCAGCGCGAAGGCATTTGTTCCTGATCCTGGTAATAAATGAGTGGAAACCTATTTGTGGGAGAAAAGAGCAGCCGAGTCTGGATACGAGAGAGCAAATGTACGATCATGGATGTGTGTGTGTTTTTTGTGTTTTGTGTGTTGTATGAATTGTAATTTAAGTCCCTTTTTGAGTTCTTCAGTTGAAAATAGAAGAAGCTTTTTCACGTTTCTTGCCTCTCTGTGAGTGTTTGGGGACAAGATGGAAGACTGGATCGACTCCTGAGCCCACTGAGCTGACAGGAAGTTGGGTTGCTTTATTTTTCATCATCTTCCTGGCCTCACATCTTCATTTCATATTCATATGCACACCTCCCTGTGGCCTTTTAGTCTGAAGAAAAAAGTGCTGGAACTCTTTCCCCTACCTTAACTTCTTCTTCTAAGTACATTGGTTTGCGTTTAAAAAACCACCAAAGGAGGTGAATCGGGGATCCAAAATATATTTAAGAAAAACCTTATAAAGCTTTAACACCAAGAGAACAGCATTTACTTTTAAAAGACCCTAGGGGTCACAATATTTCTTTGATCTCAGCAAACCAAGGACAGAAAGAATTCTCAGATGTCCTAGAGGTCAGGACACCTTGGATAAATGCATCCATACTCACAATTCTGAACATTTCATTTCAATATACGTATAATTCCACATTCTCAGAAGGTCAGAAGTTTTCATACACTTTGATAATATTTGATGGTACTGCTTTGAAATTGGTTAACTTGACTCAAATGATTAGGGCAGTCACAAATACAGGCACCAAACATTCTTTGTGTTTCCATGACCCTCGTTTACTAAACAAATGTATGACAAAAAAGTGTCATTTTCGTGTTTATCAATGTAATTGTGAGTGGAGGATACAGTCAAATCTCACATAAAGTCTCAACAGTCACAACAAACATTATATAATAGTCAAACAGCAGTGACAGGGACCATTTTACTGCACAATGAATACTTTGACTTTTACTTTAAATATTGTTATTTCATTGGGGGCTATTAGTACATTTACTAAAGTTAATCCCAACATGGGAGACACGCTGCTTGGTGATGTCAAGACTAGTCTCTTAGAATAGCCATGGGGCATTGTGGGTCTTGGAGTTTAAAACACTTCACATCACAGGTTTACACCAATTGACAGGACCAAAAAAAAAGGAAAAACCAAAAACTATAATGTAAAAAATAAGGCTGGTGCAATGCTTTTACGTCACATCTGCAGACATACTGGCTTAACAACAAGGAGACTGCATATGTTGAATGATTACAACCAGACCTGTGGCTCTCCAGGACGAACAGTTCAGCAAAAATATGCCATCAGGATAACATAACACAGCAAGTATTTTATGCTTCAGTTAAAATGAACACAATATGTTTACAAAAAGTTCAGGTTGCGTCTGACAGAATCTGATCAGTGATCGGTCATTACAGCTGTCAATTATTTATTTAACCCACCTACCTACCTACCTCAAAACACCTGTGATTGGACAATATGGGGTAGATTTTCTACAACCCAAAAACACCGGCAAGCAGTATATATGCAAGTCTGTTGTCCTCTAAGAACACTTGAATTACAATCTGCTGGAAGGGAATTATGGAATTTTTACCAAATGATTCTAAAAAACTATGAAGCACTGCAGCTTTTAATTCAGTGAGCTGTATTATGATGTATGAATTTCTATTTTGATGTACTTATTAAACACTTATTTGACAAAAAATAATAATGGTTTTGGTAAAAAGCAGAATAAGCAGATAAAACTGACAACTGACCTGCATGTATGTATTGCATAAATGATGCCCATTACAGAGGTTTATCAGTGTCTAACAGACAACCTGAAGAAGCTAAATGTCTCTCTGTATCTTTACAGCATATGGTGTATTTTTGTACGGCTTCATCAACATGCAGTGTGTTAAAGAGAAAGGAAAACTGACTCCGAGATCCTAAACAAAGACCTTTCCCTACTAATAGAGAGACTGTGAATCACAACATATATTCATCTCAGGCCCCATTCCTACTTTGGGGAAAGGAATCACATTTTTTAGCAGACTCCTTGGCCTGAATACATGGTGCAACATCTGCATGCCTCATAGATTGGATAAAGCTTACTGAAAACTTGAATATGTTTTGTAACTGTAAAGTCCACTTTAGACGTGATGGGGTTCATCCAAACACCAACAGATGCAGATTACTCACTGCAAACCTTTGTCATGCTCTTGGGATGCCAAACCCAAACATGAATACTCAGATAAGAGTGAAGGACACTGCACACAGGCAGACGGCCTGCATTTCTATCCCGTCATCTGACCCACTGCTCCACAAAGGATGTCTGTCCCAATCAGGGACCACACGTTCTTCCCAAAAAGTGCAGGGCATCCCCTCCCCCCAGTCCTGTCCTCTTCATCTTCCTCATCACTCCTGGCTGCACAGGGCACAAACACTAATAACACTCCCTGCTATAGAGATACTATTGACAGCTGTTCTGAGAACAAGCTGGGACCCAGTATGATCCCTGTGTTAGTAGTGATCGAAGGAATCAAGTGCGTTCAGCTGGCTTTACATAATATCAGATCTCTGTTTCTGACAGAGACGTGGTCAACAGAAGGAAGCAGTGCTAAAGTTCTTAACGAGGCAGCACAAGCAAATTTCAGTTTTATGAATAAGTGTAGGGCAGGAAAGGAGGGAGAGAAGCTGCCTTATTTAAAGATGCATTCCATTGTAAAGAGATTTGACTTGGTGATTTTAGTTCTTTTGAATACCTCAGTTTCATGAAGGGTACTCCCAAAATTCCCAAGATACTCTGCGAATTTTATCGACGACTTTGATGAGTTACTGTCAGTTATCTCCACTGATTATAGTTTTTTCATCGTAACAGGGATTTTAACATTCACACGGATAATAACATGGACAGTAATGCCAAAGAACTCTCTTCGCTACTTGACATTTTTGGTCTAGTGTAACATGTGAAAGAGCTGACACACACCCGAGGCCACATTCTGGATCTGGTTATTTCTAAAGGTGTTGACATTTCCTCTGTTGTGGTTACAGACTTGGCCTTGTCTGATCATTTCTGTGTCCTGTTTGATTTCCTGATCATTCAGAATGTTCAAACGTCCTGCTTCTCTGTTAAGAAAAGGTACATAAATGAAAGAACCAGTGCTCAGTTTATGGAGGCCATATATGTCACCAGCAATGAGTGCAGAGACAGTTGATGAACTCCTGGATAATTTTTAATTGAAAATCTTGAATGTCATAGACGTTGCACCAGTTAAAATCAAGAACACTTTGACCAAACAGAAAACACCATGGAGACACTCCACTATGGCAAAAGCCCTGAAAAGAGAATGCAGGAAAGCTGAGCGCAAGTGGAGAAGTAAACTTCAAATTCACTACACCCTCTAAAAACAAAGCCTTTGGAATTTTAACAATGAGTTATGCAGGACCAGACAGTTTCATTTATCTGACATGATTAACAGGAACATCAACAATACCCACACTCTATTTGCTATGGCTGACAGACTTACAAACCCCCCTAACACAGATAAGTCCAGAACTCCTCTCCACAGAGAAATTCAATGAATTTGTCTACTTTTTTAGTGAAAACAAAAATCAAAACTATTAGGCTAAACATTAACACTACACAGTCACACAATGAAGCTACTTTGTCTCTGCCACAACCTAGAAATAACATAATGTCACAATGTAATACAACTAAAGACATTCTAGGAGAAACAGTTCAGCACTTTAAATCATCAAAATCCTTCTCTTGATACATTGCCGTTTGACTTTGTAAGAATTATTTTTAACTCTGTACAAACTGATTTGCAGCAAATAACAAATAGTTCACTAGTGTCAGGCATTTTTCCAAAGTCACCAAAGAAAGTTGCCATGAAGCCACAATCGAAAAAGAACACTGTATTGAGCAACTATAGACCTGTCTCAAACCTTCCTTTTAAGGCCAAGATTCTTGAGAAAGTTGTATTTAATAAACTCAACAACTCTTTCAACTCATGTTGAAATCTTGATAAATTTCAGGCTTCCGACCTCACCACAGCACTAGAGCTTATTAAAGTGTTAAATGGCATAAGGCTAAACACTGATTCAGGTCAAGTATCAGTCCTGGTTTTGTTAGATCTAAGTGCTATGTTTTACTCTGTAGATTACAGAATCCTGCTGCACAGGTTGGAAAATTGGGCTGAACTGTCCGGAGTCTTATTTAGAAGGTTAGAAAAGTTATTTTGTCATGATTGGCAGTCATGAATGTGAACAAGTGGTTAAGACTTGTGGAATGTCCCAGGGTTCAGATCTTGGACGCCTTTTGTTCAGTCTCTATATGCTCCCTTTGGGTCAAATTCTACAGAACTCCAACATCGATCAGCACAGCTATGCAGATGATACACAGATATATGTGTCTCTGTCACCAGACGACTGCAGCCCAATAGACACAGTTGAGATTACTTTGTTTGGAAACAAAGAGAAGAAGGTTGGCATCAGCAAACACCTGGAGTCTCGTGCTGTAAAAACCAAAGTTTGTAACCTTGGTGTGTTAATAGACTCCGATCTGACCTTCACCAGCCATATAAAAGCTATCAACCAAACAATCAACCAAACAGCTTCTACCAACCGAAAAATATAAATAGAAATAAGACTTCTGTGTGCCAAAAAAAAACAAGAGAAGCTCATCCACACCTTCATCTCTAGCATCTCCAGAGTTTAAATAGATTTGCACTAGAAGTGCACTAGTAGTTTACAAGTCACTGAATGGTTTAGGTCCAGAACACATCTGTGATATGTTTAAAGAATATAAACCAAGTCAGATTTTTTTGGCTAGGTAAATAGAAAAATTAAATCTTAAAATGTCCATTTGTTGTACTCTTCCCTCATGTTTTTCAAACCATCAAAGGGAAGTCATCTCTTCTTTTCAGTAGTAGTTTGAAATGTGTTTGCGTAACAGTCGGGTAGAAGTATGGCCTCCGGTGCTTTGAGCATCAGCTCGTGTAGGAGCTTCAGCCGAGCACCATTGATTGTTGGAAAACTACAACGGGCAGATTCTAGGCTTTAAAAAAAGCACCATTGATTTGCTGATAAGAGTAGCCTATCAGCACATAGCAGATGCTGATGAAAGTAGCCTGGGTCGAAGATGCGATGGGTGCTGTTTAAAGGCTGCCCACACAAAAAAGTACAGTTTGTCTGGCCAGAACAGCTTGCTTTTAAAGAAAACCTAACGTTAAATGGAAAACACACAATCATGCATTTCCCTCCAGCATTCTGTTTAGAGACAAACGGAAACAGTTATTGTCCTCAGAGAGAGCCAGGGAACACGCTGTAATTAGAAAACAAATCAGACTGCATTCCTTTCAGATAAAGAGAAAATACAAATAACAGTCTATTTCAGTAAAGTGACTGCATACACTTCAAACGTACTGGAAGTGCCCCGTAGAGACACTTGAGCTATGAGCTTATACTTCACTACATATAAAATCAAAACTTTTGGGCCTGAGCTTTTCAAATGAGCTGAATTCTTTTCAGCCACACAGAGCAGCTGGCCCGTCTACGTTCTGTTTATTCCCTTAATCTTCCTTTTTTCCCCCTCAGACCATGTGCCAGTCCTGTGACAGTTTTGCGGTGCTTGTGTTCAGTCTTGAATGAGTTACTTTTTCAACTTATTCTGCACTCAAACCAGCCTCCGGATCAGCTCCATGTGTCGTAGCGTCTAAATATAGTCAGGCGGCTCCTGGTCCAATGAGTCCTGTCTGCTGTTGGACGCTTCCCTCTCATTAGTCTCTCTTACTGGCTGCTTTCTATGCAGTTTGTTCACATGAGTATGAGCCATTTGGAAACCAAACACACCCTCTGTCCCTGTCTCGCTCGCTCTCGCTCTATCTCTCGCCAGTTATTTCAGACATGGGTGAGAGAATGTGGTGAAATACTGCAGCTTAGAGCACAGCTGATATGTTTGTATTTGATAGTGTGTGAAATGACTGTGACTCTCATGCCAACATCTGTATCATCAGTGGTCATGGACGGAGAAGGAATTCAACTGCAGCGGCTATTTGAAAACTGTCAACCAACAATTCATCAGGACAGAATTATAATTTGGTAGAGAAAATTATAATTATAATCTATATTATATATTCAAATGTCCTCAGAATGGCAACTCCTGCCATTACATTGTTGTAGGAAATATAAAGTTAAACAATGCTATTCGATGATGGAAACTGATTTCCATCATCATTACAGCTGGCTCTAGTATTATGGTGGTTTATTTAAGGTGAGTTTTCGTTTTATGATGGCGTAATTACTTTTAGTTTATTTAGTTTTAGTGTCAGATTTTCAGCTCCAGAAACAGAGAAAGGTGTTTTTTTTCTCATTATTTTGTCTTCAAATCTCCCAGTTTTCATTAAAATATCTAAAAATACTGGTGATAAAAGGCACATAAAAAACATTCTACACAACATTCTTAACATAAAATCATCATTATAACACACATTTTCAGAAAATTACTAAAGTATTTTGTCTTTAAAGCAAATAGTTTTGTTTAAAACTGACTTATTGAAATCCTTGCATAACTGTCATGTAAATAACACACATTATACATTCTATAGACTAATAATAATAACTAAATATAGATTTTATCTCCTTTAATAATATCCAGTTTGGTCTAATTTAGATTTTCTTATTGATGATCATTATAACAAAGTTGTATATATACTGTATACAGACATAAATGCTGCTGTTCCAAATTCCTCAATGTGGAATGCAATTTTCATATTTAAAAAATCCTCAAGACATGAAACTGTACATGATCATATCTAAATATAATTTATGCTACAGCTCCTTTCATTTCCTTATTTTTCCTTAATGTGATGCTTCTACACGAGTGCTTCCTGGCACACTACTGTCCCCTGTTGCTGAGAGTTGGAGTTAATTTTTAAATCTCAAAATTACAAATAATGTCTTTAAGTTTTATGCTATTTCTCAGACTTTTTTTTTGGACTTCATAAGGAGTATTTATTGGACCAAATGTTGAGCCCCAGAGTTTATAATGATCTGAATGAACAAATAGTTAGGTGGCTTCTTTTGTGCTGTACTTCTGCTTAATCACTTTACTCACTCGATTATTTAATGATTCTTAGGGGTATTTCCAAAACTCAGTAAACCTTGTCATATGTTTTCTGGACAGAGCTGAACTGTCAGAAAGTGAGAGTTTTGCCGTCACTATGTCAAGTCATACCACAGATATAATATTACTGTATGCCCCATTCATTCATTAAAAACAGTAAACATATTGCAGTTTGGTTCATTTACATGCCTCTTGATTCCAAGACACCACATCTGCTGTAAAATGACACTCAGCTCATGTACTGTTGTTTATAGTTGTAATTAATTTCACTCCTGAATCCTCTCCTGACATTCACATATGAGCTTCTTATGGTAGTGTTAATGAACGCCAGCTGTTATCTAAAGTTATTTTCTGTGCAAGTCAAACATTTCCTGCTGTCTCTGCATCGCATTAAAAGCCATCCACCGATAAACCACATCCCTGCCTGTAAATCTCATCAGGCTACAAGCACCATTTAGCTCAAACTCCGCTGGATCTGTCAGATCAGATCTCATATCCACCACGAGCCAATGCATTACCATTGTGTGAATGGTGTATTTATGACAGACGGTGGGGCAAGGTTTCTTAAAGCCAGTAGTGGTACTCAGTCCTCAGGTCCTTTAAATGTTAAAGTACCATTACAGCAATGTAAAAATACTCCATGACAAGTACAAGTCCTGTACAAGTCCTATAGCTGAAGTCATTTCAGTAAAAGATCTGTTTTGGTGCCTTTCAGCACAATGCAACTTCAAAATCAGAATCAAGAAAAATTAATAATTAAAGATGAATTCATACATTTTTCATTGATTCCTTCTTCCTTATATTTAATATTTCATGCATATTTTTAGTGTAGTCTGTAGACGGTATGCACATGACATCACAGAAGTCACTCACTGAGGAATACAACTCACTGTCAGCGTTCAGCTTCAATAATCTGAAAACACACACAAAAAAACACATCTAAAATATAAAAGGATGTGGTGTGATTACATGGACAAACACGTGCTTGGTCTGTCATGTATGTATATATATATATATATATATATATAAAGCATAGGCTATTTTTCAAGCTATTCTTCTTGTTATATCGAGAATGAAAACACTTCCACTTGTTACTTTTTCCAGTAAATCAGTGGAGATCCCTGGCCATCATTCTAGACCTCTACCTGAGTCAGAGATGTAGATCCAAACCTGCTTTGATCAGGATCCAAGTGGCCCTTTGGAAACCTACAGTGGGTGACCTTCAGTTGGCTTTTCTGGTATGTTGCGTGTTTCAACAGGAAAGTACAGGAAACTGCCTGAAGAAAACAGATGCATGTTGTCTTGTTATCAGCTGATGATCAAACAGTAAAGAGTGAAGAAGTGTGAAAACCTGTTTGTTGAGGACGGGAAGCAACAAACACAAGTTCAAGTCAGTTTAGAAAGAACACATTGAATGAAAAATCATTGTTATTGCAAATAATGGAAAGGTTTCAAGTGATAGGCTATCATGCTGCTTTTCCATGACTGTATCAGCTCAACTCGCCTCAGCACAGGTTTTTTCCAATAAGTGAACGCAGGGACCACCAGGCACTATCAGATACTATTTCTAGTAACACCTTCACCAAGGTTCCAGTTGAGCTAAAGCGATACTGAACGTGATGTAAAATTGTGCAGATCACAGATTGGTCAATTCAGAATCTTGATGCATCAGTATGTACTGAGCCAAGCTAGAGGGAAATCTCCTAAAACATCAGAGCAAATATTCAAGTAGGCTATATCTTGATAAATTGACCGTATACTATAAGCCTAAAGAACTATATTCTCACCTGAAAGACTCTAAAAATAACATTTTATTTTGTAAATTAGTGAAGTTTCCTCCTGTGCTACTGTTGTGTCACTCATACCTGCAGTCACGCTGTCAAGTAAAGTGGAGGCGAGTTGAGCTGATACCATCAGTGGAAAAGCAGCATCACATCTGTTACATAATTATGAGTCTGTATTGGAAAGTCAGAGCTGTCTCACTGTGATTACCTTAAACATTAGATCAAATGCGCACTCGAAACATGCTTATGTCGTTTCCATGTATCACACTCCAATAAACAGCACCATACTTTTTATTTTCTTTGTTTTCAACACAGCACTGTCCTTGTTGATGCTTTTGTCATGTAAACAACCACAGCTGGTCTCAGAACATGAGATGTTTTTTTTCTTTTGTAGTTACTACAAAATAGAAAAAAGAAATGAACCAATTAGCTGATTATGCAAATTTTGTGAAATGTAATAATACGCTTTGATCCCTGTTTAATTAACAAATAAATTACATGGAAAACATCATAATAATACAAGAATGATGTCCTGATTTTCTTACCATATTTTGCCAAGTATGTTGTGTCAAGCAAAATGTTGAAACGAAATGTCACAAGGAACAGGGCATTATTTTACC
>JAPQRN010000459.1:0-12590 GCA_037367275.1 Coranthus polyacanthus | reverse complement strand
GCATGCTAATCACTGCATGCTAATCACTGCATGCTAATCACTGCATGCTAATCACTAGCACGCTAATCACAGCATGCTAATCACTAGCACGCTAATCACTGCATGCTAATCACTAGCACGCTAATCAGTGCATGCTAATCACTAGCACGCTAATCACTGCATGCTAATCACTGCATGCTAATCACTGCATGCTAATCACTGCATGCTAATCACTAGCACGCTCACGCTAACCGTTAGCATGTTTGTCTGTACCATTCCTTCACATTCCTTCACCAGTTTTTCGAAATAAAACGTTTTCTAGATGTAATGTTATGTTTGACTAGTGTTGAAAAAGGAGATTCATATGATTTCTCATTCCATAAATACATATTTTTCTTTTGTGAACAGTGTCTAATACTTGATGCTAATGAAACAGAAGGTTAGCTTCATGTTCTTTATAAACTGAAGCTCCAGTCGTGAATGTTTTCTCAAAAAGCCACAAATCTTTTAGGTTTTAAAAATGACATGAACTTATTTTGTATTTTCTCCTCGGTCTGACTGAACTGTGCAGTTGATTAAACAAAATGAATCTTATATTTTAGAAGTACTAAGACCAAAGGTAACATTTATATTCCTTGTCTTTAAATCCCTTAAATTATGCTATAAATTATTTAGAAATACTGCTGAGGTACAGACGACGCTAACCACTATCGGGCTAAACTCTCAGTTTACATCAGTGAACTTGACTTTACAAGCACATCGAAGGTAAAACTGATAAAAACCAAAAAACAAAAACAATACCAGGCCCATAAATCCATGAACGTTTGGACATGTTCCTCTGGGGTTTGTTTCATTTCTGTAAGTGAAGATGCACCTGAGGCTTTCAACGCCTCTAGATAAACTCTTAATCTGCTCTTAAATCATTTCTATCTTTGTGTTAAAACAGCGGTGGAAACGTGAGAGGATGTGAGCCGTCGTCCTCTCGGAGAGCGAACGGGCCTGGATGAGGGAACGCAGCTGGAACAAATCCAGCCAACACGTCTGCACGTTCACACCTGACGGACCCGTCCAACCACACGGAGCGCTGCAGATGTTTTCTGGTCAGGATGAGTCCCATTACATTCAACATCTTACTAGAGCTTCCATCGTCTCTGGCTCCGCAGACAGGTTCTATACATTTTCATTTTACATTTTTTCAAAGCTGATGTTGTTTATGGTATGACTTATGATTATTTTATTTAGTTTTTGTTGTTATTTATACACGTTTTTGTACCATTATTCTAAAAAACTGAACTGAACAGCTCTTCATCACATTATCTTTGAATGAGAACGAGTTCAATTCCACAAATTTATGAAACGACCATGAATTCAGGGCAACAGATCGATTATTGGTCGATATATCTGTGGATTCCTAACGTTGATGGTTCCCCTTCTTTTGCACAATTATTATCATTTTCTTTTTTGGGGAAGATGACTTTTGTTGCCATTTGATTTACTCTGTTAAAAAAGTCCATTAAATGCTGATTTGTTTCTTGACTTATTAAAGTTTATTGAGCTGATCACGGTTCAGTGTGTGATATTTAGTGACATCTAGTGGTGAAGTCGCAGATTACAACCGCCCGAACCCCCTCACCCTCCACTACGGTGGCTGGACATGAACTCTGGTACAAACGGAGACAGTAATGAACCTAAACCATGGATGTCTCATGATACAACATGGAGAATATGAAGAGGTTTGTGTTTAGAAAATGAGTGGATTAAAAGTCTACTGATTGTCTTATTTACCAAAACCTTTCTTAAATCCAACTCTGGAAGGTGTTTATTTGAGCACGAACTGGTTCAGATTTAAAAAATGAACAGTTCAACAAAGTCTAATGTGATGTTTCTCAAAACCACGAGGAAAGAGGCAGAAACAGACGCTAGTGATTTATGAATCTAAAGGCCAACGTTCCTGCCTCAGACACAAATGGACGGTTCATGAAAGCAGTTACAGCCGGTGCTGATGAAATATCTGACAAAAAGCAACGAACCCAGAGGAGAAGGAGCAGAGACACAGGCTAAAATATTACATATATATATATATATATTATAAAAGATGGCAGAAACCAGAAAACATTTACAGAGAAAAACATCCAACGTATTTAAACGTACGGTCGTCTCCTGACGCTCACTGCTCACTTTATCCATGAAGTGATGACGTTTACGTGAACAAAAAACTCCACTATATTCTGAATAACAGTAGAACATATTTGTAACATACAGTGTTACTGAAACATGGTCAACGCGAGCCACGTGTTTGGTAAAATAAATTCTTTCAGATGAGAAAGTCCTGGTTTTAAACCTCGGTCTGGCTGCTGTGTTGCGCCACGTATTTAACATGTCCTTTAGGAGTAAAAAGTGAATTGTTGTCTGCCAAGCAGCTGCGTAGACTGTTATTATCACCATTCTCCTCCATTAACCTGCCTCACTGCATATCCATCACCTCCTCCAGACGTGAACGTGACCAACGAGGCATTAAAGCACCATGAACCATCCTCCTTCTCCTCCTCCTCGTCGCCCTTCAGTCATGTACTTCTACTGTACTTAATGAGGGTTAGGATTGAAAAACTAAAACTACAACTACAGAAAAACTCAACTAAAACTGGCAAATTCATCTAAATAAAACTAGAACTTCTAAAGCCAACTACACCAAAGGGACAGCTTCAAGGACAGCAGACTGCATGTACTTCTTTATCGGTGGTAATTCCTCAGCAGTTCAACACAGATGAACGTACGTAGTTTTTAGTGGACTGTAAAAGGAAGGGTTACCAGATTGTGTGTTTCTTGTGTGGACCGTGGAGCCTCCGTCAGTCAGTATGTGTGTGGTAAAGCAGTGTGTAAAGCCTCACTGTGCACATTTCACCCACCGACGTCACACACATTCCACAGTGAGCAACATTCTGGCCTGAGGCGCTCTGACAGCCCTGTCAAAACATCTTAGCCAGGCCCTAAATGATTAGAAAAGCTGCTGAAGAGGACGGATCCAAAACGCCGCCTGTTACAAACTGTCTCCTGAGGGGTTTAAGGTGTATCTTCTGTCAACAAACCACGTCGCAATAAAACGGGACACGGTTTGTGTTTCCTGGCGTTTTGTCCTGAGACTCACTAATCGGAGTCCACGTCCACGCTGCACCGCCACAACTATTCTCACATCGGATTCTTTTCACGTTATCTTTTAAATGTCAGGTTCCTGAACCCACTCACAAAACAACATGAGGCGTTTGTCACGTTCTGACCAGAAAGAAGAGATTAAAACCACAAAGAACAATCATTTCTATCATCTACGTTGTTTTCGTCTTGTTTCTTTTTTAACATCGTTAAGAAATAATGACTTGACATCTATGGTGGCTTCTGGCCTCGTTCAGGGTTTCATTTCCAAGTCGAGTGCAGTGGACGTCACTACATTTATGAGCAGATGAAAAGAAGACGATGATGAAGAGAAAGGGAGACACTCCTGACTCCTTCAAGCAGAGGATTGTGACAAAATAAAGACTAAAACTAAATGTGTTCAGAAAACAGACGGAAAACATAAAAAGTGAAGACTGAATAAAAGTGAAAACTATAAAAACTCTGAAACTCTGACTGAGCTTAACGACACAAACAAAAGCAGGTTTTAACAAAGTGTTACTGAAAAGGTATTTGGCCTCAGGTGTGGTTTGGGGTCAGACCTAAAGTTAGACCTGACGGAGGTGGATCTGGGTCACTGAGGACACGATCCCACATTCACAGCCTGGGGTTGGAAGGAGAAAACACAACCTGAGCGGAAAGAAAACGGCTCAGGTTTAGTTTAGTACGAAGTAAGAAGACGCAGCTGAAGCTCACAGGGATCTGAAAACTGTAATACCTATATATATATATATATACATATATATGTATATATATATAGCGGGTCATAAATAGTGACGATAAGAAGAAAATAAAGGTAGGAGGAAGCAGGAAAGTGAGGGAAACTAACAGATGGCGACTGGAAGGAAGCGTCCGTCTAATAACGAGTGATATACGAGACTGAAAAGAGGAAGGAGTGTAACGGACAAAAACAGAGTGTGTTTACATGTGAAAGTTCATGTGAAGAGGACGGAGTGTTTACACAGGCCTGGAAAGAGGGCGAAGGGAAAGTGACTGTTGGTTTGAGGATTCATTTAACAAACAAAAAACTCATGACAGGAAACGACAGGAACGTTTCAGGACACTTTCTTCTGACCAAACGATGAAAATACTGTGTGTGAACGGGAAAACGTGTCTAAATACTTGAAGCGTTTGCGTTTTGTGAGCAGATAAAGAACTCGGTGTCGTCTCCATCTCCATGTCCTCGTCCGTCGATGTGTTTTTTATTCCGTCCTTCGGTCTCGTTTCCCGTTTCCTCTCGGTGTCGATGCAGCTGTGGAGTGTGAGCGCATTCTCAATTCGACTCGTATAACTCTCTGGCCTCGGCATCGACGCACACACTGTTTAATCCACAGCTGGTTTAGACGGAGCTTTGTGTGTGTGTGGTTGTTAATGGTTGTGGTTTTTGTAAATGATTTGGCTTTAATTCTCTTGTTTCCATTCACACACAGGACCGAGCACTCGCTGACCTCTTTCTACTGCTGTTGTCAATCGCGTGTGGGCCTTTTTCTAAACTCAACACGACCAGTTTGCTCTTTAGTCAAGACATTTCAGCTGGTTTGCATTTTGTGCCTTTTGCTCAGGATTTTCAAATGTCATGGGAGACGGAAACAATTTACACCAGTCTGGAAGATGCAGCCAAAAATGTTGTCATGATAAAAACGTTCATATCAGACGACATCGATAATGACCGCGATAAACGTCAAATCACTACGTTGTTCCAGTTTAAAGGCTGATGTTTGAACCAAAGTTGAAGAAACCAGACGGTTAAATTACTCAGAAACGACGAAAATGACACAAAAAGTGAGACGAAAATGTAAAATGTAGAAGATGCAACGAGACAGAAACTCTGAAACTCTCAGAAGTCTCTGATTTTCAGACATGTGAGTTTCTACATTTATTTGACCAACGTGGTGTTTCACTCGCCCCGTGTAAACGGACCAACCTTATTGTTGAGCTCTGCATTATGTACGTCTATGCTAATGAAACAGACACAAGGAACAGTAAGGATTAACGTTAGCAACGACGTGACACCACTGACCATCTCAAGGCCGAGATCATAACCATTCGAAGCTGACAAATGTACTCGCACTGAACCTTTAAATCAATACAGAAATAAATCTGGAACTGAACATCAAACTCAGAAACTCAAAAACAGAGACGACTTCAACATTGCTTCAAAACCTTCTGATTACATGAACTGTTGTAAAAGGTTTCAGTTCCTCTCGTTGAGCCTTTGACTCATCTCAACGGGAACATTCTGTCCCACATGAACCCAGACCGTATCTTCACATGAAATCATAAACACACAGAAAACACATCAAGCGTTGAAAGTATGAAGAGATGGGGCGATCACAGCAGGAACGTGTTTCAGCGTTAAGATGGCGTCTGACATAAGACTTGACATAAGCGTTGACTTGTGATGATCAAGGTAACGAGCTGTGACATGACACCAGACGTTGCGTTGGAGACTCACCGTGGCCGTCATGTTGTTGCTCTCGTCCATCAGAGCAGCAGAGTATTTGTTTGAAGGCATCGCCGTCGCAGTCGACTGATCCAGTGTTTGTCCGGACTCTTTTTCAAACCTGAACGAGACACAAAACAAGAAACATTTAGCGCACGGTTTGTCCGCTGTATGATGTAAAAATCTGACAGTTTCCTAAATGTGGACGTCACATTTAACGACACGATGCAAAAGATCTACAACAGTAATGTGAATAAGGGTCCAATCAGAATAAAACCACCTCAATCAGACCTTAACACAAAACAATTGAACACTCACAACAAATACCAACAGTTACAAAAGGCTGGTCTGGTTTTAAAGAGGTTTACTGCATGTTTAAGGATTGTTAAACGTCTCCATGGTCGATAGAATCTAAACAAGCTCCACATCAGGTTGAACCACTTCGCTCTTTGTGATAAAACGCTTCAGGGCATGGACATCACATTATTTAATGAGCGTGTAAACAGTTCAATCTCTGGTAAAGAATACTGTACATGAGACGGCAGAGTTACTGATCTGTGACACAGACCGCGACGAGTCACAACATCCGATCAGACCAGAGCTGGGGTTTAGATAAAGGGAAATGTGTCACAACATGTCTTCATAAGCGAAGATGAACCGGCCCGAATAAACACAAACGTTACCGATCGCAGCATCTGTCAGAAAAGTAACATCATTCAGGCCTTATACACAGTCAACATTTAACACATGAAGAGGTTCCAGTCTGAGGTAAAGTCATGTCTGTAGGTTTCAGCTCATGTACACGTTCCCAAAAGGTCAAACTGTGATTATAATGAACGAACAAACTTCAGGGTTAAAACACCGTGTCACGAGGTCACATGACACGACTCTGCAGAAGCTTTTAATTTGAAACGACAGATACAGGAAGCGGAGACGTGAGTCGACATTTAACCGACGTCACCGAGTCCAGAAACTGACGATAACATGATGTAAAGGTCAGATCACATGACCTTTGACCCCGTCACCCTCGTCTTCTCTGGAACCAGTTTCACTTTGTTTTTAGTTTCTCTGTGTAACGTTTGCAGAGTTTTATGTTGTTTCTGAGTCGTTACGTCGACGTACGCTGTAAATACTGTAAAAGCTTGTGAGTGTCATTAAATATGGGTCCAGGTTATAAAGGATATGGATATAAAGTAGATCCATCGGAGGACGTCGCATCCTCTAGTCACTGATGTCAGTTTAGTGACGGGAGTCGAGGAGTTTTAACAGTTTAACAAAATGATGATGGAAACACGGACACAGAACGTCTCAGCGTCACTGAATCCAGAACGTCACCAGACGCCGGACGTTGAACCTGCAGCGTTTAGTGACGACAGACCTGCACAATGTCATGACACTGCACGACGCTGCCTTTCACAACATTATATCAAAATAAACCCACAAAATCAGAGACTACAGGTGTGGGTCTGTCTTGACAAGACATTCACATCGTTTTGGTCTTGTTTCGTCTTTTATTTTACATATCGATGCTTGTTTTGAGGTTTGAACTGGACATACATTGAAGGTAGGAACAGTGTGTACCGGTTAAAAAAAAGAACAGAATAAAGAGGCGAAGGAAGTGAAATAAAATGAAAGAGACAACAGCTCTGGTTTCTGCAGCTCTGACATGTTCCTACACAACCTGAGGTAAAGGGATCCATCACAGAGTCAGGGTGTGGATCTGCAGCGTTCGCCACATGTTGAAGACGGTCTTACCTCCATCCACGGTGTGAGGAGACAGTGCGAGTCGAGGCTTAGTGTTACGTTTCAGGAAGGTGAAGGTCAGCAGAGGTTTTATCAAACAAGTCTGTGCACAGAGACGTCATGTGGTAACTGTCACTTTCACTGTGACTCACATTCATCTGCAAAAACTGTCAAAGAATTCAAAACCTGCAACGCAGACACAGAAACACTTATGTATTCATTCAGTCACTCCTTGTTTATTGTGATAATGAACATGTTGTCATTATTACAGCTGTGAATGTTCTACCTCTAGAAGAAGAAGAATTTAAAACCACAAATAACCAACTTTTACCTTGTTTTCATCTTGTTTAGTCTTTACTTCATGTTTTTCATTATTTTCATCTTGTTACTTTTCATCATTTTTGCTTTGTTGTGTCTTTTATGAAGAATCTAAAACTACAAACGACGCCTGTATTGTATTTTCTGTAAAACACAGACGTTTGTGGCCGGTGATCCTCAACGTTCACAGTGTGTGAGTGATGTAAACACATGAGATGAGTCTGGGACGGTCCCTTCAACTGAGGTCAAAGAGTTCACCATCAAACAGGATGTGGACCCCCCACCACCACCACCACCACCTTTGACCTGTCGACAACGCGCAGGAAGGCGACGTCTGCCTGGTCTGAAACCTCCGCGGTTTAGATGATTCTACCCAGAAAACCCAGCTCTGTGTTGCCGTTTTTCTGCAGAACCATGCGTGAGCTTTGGGAGAGCAGCAGAATGAATTAAAGAACGGAGAAAGGATGGAGTTCAGAGAGTGAGGGGCCCATGAAAAGGGGACACTGAGGACCGAGGGGGGGGACTCCACATCAAAGTTGCGTCTGGTGGCTGGAGATTAAGGATTTTTCACTCCCCAAAGGGTGTGTGTGTGCTGAGGGGGGGTCACTCCTCAGGGTCTCTCTCTGGGGCCGCATTCCTCGTCCGTCATGTACTTTATGGCCCCTTCCAGCTCTCGACGGCCCTACACTTTATACATTGTCTCCTCCGTGGCCCATTGTACCCGAACGAAGGCTCGTACAGTAAATCATCCATTCAGCTGCCGAGAGCCACGACAATCCCAGACACAAGTGTCATAAACGGAATATAAACAAGAAGACAGAGGAAAACACAGACGTAAAACTAGAACCGACCGTGCAACGTGAACGAAAACCAAACAGAACTGCAGCAGAAATCAGCTTCGTGTCGATGGGATTTTACACAACATGGAGCTTTAATAAATTATGGTTTTGTAAATCATATTTAATGTCATTTATTCTTTCATTTGACCTTTTTCAGCTTTTACCCTTAAAACTTGAAAAACTCAAACTAAGACTAAAACTAAAGTGAATGAGAACTGGAATGAGTCAATTCAAAGAAAACTCAAACTAACAGTAAAATGTACATGATCTTCACATAAGAATCTACATCATCAGATCTGAGGATTTACTGAATAAAACTCAGAGTTCGTGTCATATTCATTAGAGGTTTGGTCTCTTAACTCCAGAGAAGAAAAGACAAACCTGCTGAGACTAACGAGGTCTTTAAGTGACCCACAGTCCTGCCTGTAGAGGGCGCTACAGCCACTGTAATGATTTAACCACAGAGGAAGAACAAACCACAGTAAAGTCACGTGACTGTTCATCGTCATCACTAACGTGGACTGGATCCTGTTGTAGGTTCAGGATCAACATCTGCAGGAGGACGTTTTACTGCTTCCTGTTTGGTTCTGGACAGAGACGATGGTCACGTGACTAAAAACTGATGAGATTATTATTATTACAGACAGAGAAACGCTGATCGATGTGGAGGACGGAGCCTGGAGTCCAGATAAACCGCCATCTCTCTGTGACGACTGGTTTCTCTGCTGTTTCTGAATATGCAGGAATGTTGGCTGACGTTTCTGGCAGTTCATCAGTTTCTCATTAACTGTCATCATCTGTTCTTCTCGGTGTGACTCACTAATCTCATAATAACCTGTTCACACTACATGTGGTTACATTTGGACTCTGTATCACAATGTGACACATGTGATCCCTGTAGGATTATCTAAACTAAACAAAACTAATCACAGCCTGAACATCACGGAGTCACAACCTCCAAGACGCCTTTCAACTGCAGCGGTGAAGCCTCAACTAAAGCCTTTCAAGAGCTCTGCAGAAAATATAGTCACTTCACATTTAAAAAGTCTTTTAGGTTTACTTTATCAATGGTATTACACAGTAAAATCTGAGTTTTTACCAGACTGCCATAGAAACAATGTTGAGTCAAATGCACTTTGAAGTTGGAGTCAGTGACAGATGGAAAGAGAACAAGTAACGTTACTGAAGGAGAAACGTTGGCGGACGTTGTGTACGACACTGTCTCTGAAACGTTCTTCTCATTTCATCTGTTTCATCTTTTACCTCTTGCTTTGTCTTGTTTTGTCGTTTACATGACATTTCAAATGTCTTCGATGACGAACTCCTCCAGAAGACCCTCTTCTGTCTTATTTAGAGAAACGTATGTGTGTTTTACTTCGACCCAGGTGACTCATTCCTGAACCTACGTTTTGGAAACACAGCTTCAATGCACCGATCCTTCATCTAGTGACATATGTTCTGTCACTGCTCGGTTCTTCTGTTTAAAAACTGCAGAACCTTCACAAACATGTACTTACTCCTGCATAAGTATTATTGTTGGAGGTATCTTCATAAGACTCTGGTGCACAATGTTCAAACACAGCTACACGAACGAACCTTGAACTGAGTTGTGTGACTGTTTTTAACAGACATGATAAATGTCTGAGTTGAACAGAAACAACTCAACAGTCACTGGTTGAGAATCACCTGGAAACGAAGCAGGACTCCTCCCCCAGCACGTGCACGCCTCCTGCCGCCGCACGTTCTACTGAGTCCGCGTGCACGTGGTCGTGCACTGTACGCGTTGTGCACGTGTTCGTGCACGTCCCGCAACGACGAGTCGTGAATCACACAATAAGTGACAGAACAGGACACGAGCCGGGAAACCTCCACGTTCAAACACCGAAAAAACTCAAAAGAACCAGGAAACACCGGACACAAAAGAATCCGCGCACGGAGAAAAAACACGGTTAACACCATTAAAGATGAAATCTGAGTCTCAAATGACAAGAATTAGGGCAAAGGAGACGCAAATGAATGCGTAAAACGCTCTCATTTTCACCGCTGCGCAACAGACACAACGTTTAAGTCACGATAATAGATAATACAAGAGTTATTAAGTAGTAAGAAGCAATGTCGGTTCAGTACTTAAGGGTAACGACGAGCTTGGAGGTTAAAGGTTCAAACACTTCAAGCGATACATTGGAGAAAATAACCAAAAAGTTGCCCATAACGCGTTAAACCTTCAAATAAAAGGCTTTTCGTTGTCTGTGGAAGGTATGAAACGTGCACATTGTGACCATTGGAGAGTTTTTAGTTGCATGTTCACAGCTCCACATCAGGTTCAACATCTGTCCGAACCGGGCACATGGGCAAAACCCGACGCGCAGACTTTACAAGTGCACCGGAAAATCAAGCAAAAGCAGCACAAAGCACCAACCTGACTCACGAATGGCGTCAACGTGTGAGATACGAGACTGAAACCTGCGTAAAGTCAACTTCCAGGCGAAGTTTGAATCGTCTGGCTGCGATAAATGTCGCCGAACCCGCCCTCCCCGGTGGAAAACTTACATAACCATCCACGCTCGTCGCACTCATCCACGGCAGGAACACGGTGTCTGTCAGCGTAGTGGAGCCGGATCAAAAGGAACACTTCTCAAAGCCAGGCTGGGACTTGACGTGAGGACTGAGTGTGGTCCGTTCAGAGGAGGAGCGTGGACGTGAACTCCGGGTCCGGGCTGTGGAGGATCTGACCTGCAGAGGGAGATGAAGGCAGATCGGTCGCTCGGAGCGTTTAAGGCTTTCCCAGGTGAGAACGTCACCTCCCATTTACCCCCTCAGGTACCAGAAACACGCAGAATGTGAAGACACACTGCGTTTTCAACCTCCTCCTCTGGAAACCTCTGGAACCTCCACGCATCTCTGTTTTAGTCAAACTGAAACGCACAGACTTTCCCTTTCACACGTTACAGCGACAAGTACGTGACTTTTACTGCAGTTTGTGAAGTAAAACACAGACGTACATGTGCTTTGTTTCCATTTCACCTCCAAACACCAAGCTTTGAATTGACCTGCATTGGTTTTATTCCTCCTATACCTTTGTCTGAGAAGTAGAAACACCGAGCTTTGTAGGTTTGGGTGGGTTTTTTGTGGGGTTTTTTTGTGGAAAACTTGTGGACAGAAGTTGAGTGTGTGGAGAAATGAAGCCAGAAACAAGTTATTAACAAGGAGGCAACAAAAAAACCAGTTAAAGAAAACTTGTGATGTGAGATGGTGAGTCTAACAGTGTGTATCACAATCATAGAGGAAGAGGAAGAGGACTTCATCACGTCAGTCACTGTGATGTGATATATGTGGTATTTACTCCTGGTTTCCTCCTTTTCAGTCCTGACTGAGGTGAAAACCCTCTGAGATCCTGATTCAGACGCTCTGGACTTATTACAAATGCAGATTTTTACATTCACATAAAACAGGATGCACTAAAATGCCAGTGTAATACGGTTCGGATCTGAAGTTACTGCAATAGAAATACATAAAACAAATGATTTTGATCGATGATGTGTAATTAATGTACCAGATATTATTACTACACAGGAAAAATGAGACACACCTCTGCTTCATTGGATTTTAGTGATTTTTTTCTATTAGTATTTTATTTAAAAATCATCTTTTGTTTCCAACCTCTGCTGGTTTTACTGGATTACTATTTCATTTCCATTCTTTCAGTTGAATCCGTGTTGATAACGAGGCTTATTATTAATTACGAGACAAGGCTGCCGCTGCCCGCGCATGCGCGTCACACGACCCGGAAGCGGAGTCTGAACCGGAGCCGCTGGGTTTGTTTTTGTGTTTTTCGGTGAAAAACTGTGGATAAAATCATGCAGCTTCACTTCACTAAAGATGTTTTACCGGACTCTGTGAGCACCGACTTTCAGAATCTGAACAAACTCAACGAACAGGTAAAAACACGGCGGGTTTAATGTGTTTCTGAACGAAACAAACGGCGCTAAATTAAAAATGAACGGTTTAACTGAGAGGTTTCCGTCCGGTTTTAGCAGCTGTCACATACTTCAGAGGGTTTGACGTCGGTTTGACGTCGGTTTAACGTCGGTTTAACGTCGGTT
>JAPQRN010000458.1:0-10825 GCA_037367275.1 Coranthus polyacanthus | reverse complement strand
ATGACGTGGTGTAAATAAAAGAATAAAAGCAAAAGTCAATCAAACAATAAGATAAAAGGATAAAAGGATGACACTTCATGAAAGGAAGTCTACAAAAATGAAGGTCCAGAAGTGATTTAAAAGAAGTTAATGACTTGAAAGACATTACTGATTTTATGTGATCTGTGAAGAAAACAAAGGAGAACAACAGAAAAGAGATGGCTGTGTGTATTTATGTATGTTTTCTTCATCCTGCTCCTTTTCCAGTTTGGAGATATGTAGGTAGGTTGGGCTACAGTGTATCCTTTGTTTCAAATTGTTTTTGGAAATTATATACTGAAATGAACAAAGTGAATTACCACATGAATATTCAACACCTGCTCGTTAACTTTGGTCTTACTATTGCTAAGTGGAAATTAATTAAGTCGAGGTCCCTGAATGTGCAGAGTTATTGGAAACCGATGGGTTTGAATTATATGAAATTGCTTTCAGAGCTTCAAATTAAAATTAGCAATGTGGTCTTTAACATCCTACACTGAATATCTGCAACGTGTCTGCTTTATTTGTGTTTTTTTTATATTATTTCAGAGTGTGGGCTGCATCTTGATTTTATTTTGGCTCTGTGTGAGATCACTGCTGACCTTGAAAATAGCAATCCCAGATAAGCTGCATACTGCGTCCAGTTGGGGAATTTGTCCCGTCATATTCTCTGTTAATTGTCTCATTGATTTACCACTCATGTTTTAGACATGAAGTTTTAAGACAACTCCCTAGGCATATTCATTCTGAAATATCCCTAATATTTAGACTAAAACTTGTCTCCTAGGTTGTTTTTTTTGGCCATCCTTGGCTAAGGATGTAAGGTGGGTTATTGACAAGTTGTAGTGTCCATCTCCTCCTTCTCAAGTGTCCTTTGGCAAGACTTCAAATTCCCACCTCTCTTTAAGGTTACACCTTGAATGGCATCTTGCTGCAGTCGGTGTGTTTGGAGTGTGTATGTATGAGTGATTGAGAGGCAAATTCATAAAGTGTTTTGGATGAGAGAGTTTTATAAATGCAGTCAATTTGACATAATAAAGGGATTTAGTATTTGCCACCAATCCTGGCAGAAGGAATATAGAGAGACACAATTTATAGCCTAGAAAATGTGACTGAGCAGTGAAAGGATTTAAAAAACTGTCTGCTCTTCAGGCGCTGAGAATATTCGGACATATGATCAGAGTGTCTCTAAAATGCTATACTATGGCCCTGCATCCCACAACACGCAAGTGTAGGACCAACATGGTCTGGAAGTACTCTGCCGGAATATGTGGATGCTAGTTCAGCATTTCCCAGCCCTGTGCATAATACGTCATGCGCTATCTGCGTGCTACCTTTTACAAAGTCCCCCTGGCTGAATAAAACAATAACAAAGACCTGGGAGCTGTGAACTGCACATGGAAAATGGCAAGTGGGTGGTTTTATATCTCTGGCACCGATGATGCAAATTATGTTTGTCTTTTTTGTGAGTAAAAGCAATGTCACAAAGTCGACATACTTCTGGGCGGTTGCGTTCAGGAGGCAGAGCGGGTCGTCCAAAAACCAGAAGGTTGGCATTTTGATCCCAGACCGTCCACATGTCAAAGTGTCCTTGAGCAAGACACTGTACCCCAGGTTGATCCCAGCGACTGTTTCACTGGTGAATGAATGTGTGGGCTTACGCTGTGAAGCACTTTGAGTACTGCCAAGGTAGAAAAGCACTATAAAAATACAAGCCAATTTACTATTTACTATTCTGATGATTGATGTGGCGTTTTAATTTGCGGGCATTTAGCCATATTAATTTTCCACGTGTAAATGTTCCACCAAGAGAAGTGATTTTGAAACCGCCACACCCCCCAAAATGAGTGTGATTTGTTTAAAGGAATAGGAACAACCCAGAGAGGTTTTCCCCCTATTCTGGGACAATGGTGGATAGTGCCAGACCTGTCTGCAGCACTGGAAGTGTGGAGCTCTGGCTCTGCGAGACTAGGACCAATATAGTCTGGCTCGCTGGATGTACTCTGGGTGAATATTAAGGGTGAATATTTCTGTTGTGCAGTGGCAGTTGATTGTCATTCTCTTCCTTCTGATATCTGTGTGTTGTCACTTTGAAAGTCCTCCTCCGTGTACTTTTTATCCTCACCCCCCACAAGGGTATTTCAATCAGGTGCATCTGTCTGTCTGTCCGACATCTGTCACTCAAAATCTAAACTAAACTTGAAAATTTTACATAAGGTAGGTCTCTACCAGATGGAAGAAGACACAGTGGTGGTGAACCATCAGTCTGTTTATTTGCACCATTAAAAGGCTCTGAATTGATCACTGTGCTCGAGCCTTTTTCCTTTTTCCTTCACGTCTCTACCGTATCTCGGTCCTCCTCGAAGATGGTCAGGGTGAGGATGCGGATCTGGATTCTAGATTTTTTTTAAGGATTCACTATCTCATTTTCCTCAGTCGCCTGCTCAATACCACCCCCACCCCCCCATGGGAGTTCAGCACAGTGGAATTATTCAGCATGGTGGATATGAGCTAAGAGGGTGAGGGTCTGCAATCCCTGATTGTGTAATTTTCTATAATATGCTGCCTGAAGAATGCCACTTTTCAAACCACTGCAGGGTTTCAGGCAATTTCCTTCACATTTCCTTGCAAAATATATATTGTACTTCTTCTTTTCAGCATACAATGCAGGGGTTATAGTGGTCACCATATCTGTCTGTCTGTCATCATTATAACTAACCATTCAATCCATGTGATCTGGTTAAAAAATCAATCCATGAATTAAATCACAATTTTCTTACTTTTTTTTAAATGTAGGGGTTTGCAAGTGTTGCATTTTTTGCATCGTTATGGACCGACATTATTGCAATATTTTGACAGTATCTAGATGAAGTAAACACAAGTCCACATTTTCCTATACATACATCTGTGACACTGCAGTATTTCCATTAATTACCCAGACTGTGGTCTAATTTGCTCAGCCAGAGTTTTATGACATATAACGTATTATGACGCTCTAACATAACTCTAAAGCATGTGTGTAAATAAGACTCACTGCATGTCAGAGTTCAGAAGCCAGACCCGCAGCTCACAGACTTATGGTAATTATTCATCATTAACACATTAAATAAACGTTGCAAGTTGAAGTGGATTAAAACTGAACACTTTAGTGTAGACAGAAGCTAAAGTATTGCTATGAATGTACTGAAATAAACTCACTAGCCTAGTGACAATGCTACAAACCCATAACGCAACGCTCTCTGTAAAATACCGTACATACTCTGATACTCACACAATTTAAAACAAATGTTAAAAAAGTTGCTCATGTGCCAAATAAAGATTGATCATGATCTAAGATTGTAAGATCTCCAGGACCTACATTCAATATTTTTTCACCAAACTTGCTGCAATTATCAGTTATGTTGAGTGGTGGCTTTTGCATTTGCATTTTTCCTTCGTTGATCCATTTTGTCTGTTATGTTGTTTGTAATCATTGCGTTACAGGAGCAGAACTAGAAAACCATTCAATATTGTTCCAGTAAACTAATCGTAAACTACTTGACTCCTCTGCCATCAATGGGCAAACTCAAAGAAAGAAACATTTCCACTGTGGAAAAGTATTATTACTTTTCCCCAAGTGTCTGTGTTGAGCCATGGAGTAGAGCAGTAGAGTCACATCTGACTAAATCTTAACAGCAATCGGTCATTACAGCTGTCAATCACGTATTCTACCTGTCGGAAAACACTTATGAGAGTCCATTTTTATCTTGGCAACCAGTAATAACCACACAAATATTCTTTTCAATCTTGTGAGCAGTTGTTGAGATATCTGTGTGGGACAGACCCACATCGTCTTCATCATCCTCAGGCCACGCTGCCAGAAGAACAAACACAGGGAGTTTTTGTTCTGTAGTGCTTCAGATGTTCTAATTAGAAATGCCAGATTAGATATGCTGCACGAAGACTGACTTTGCTTTGTTGTGTCTGACAGCAGCAGTTAAACTGTCTGATTTATATGCTGCCTCACCTGCTCTGACACTTCCTGTGAGGCCGCATCCAGCACACAGATGCAGCTGACAGACTGCGCTGCATAGTTTTGTTTAGTTTAACTGGGTGTTGAACATGTGACTCATCTGGTGGTGAGCAGTGTAACAGCCTTTGTTGTCACGGTGACAGTGGTGTGCCCTCAATACTTTACCATGAAGGTGATGGGAGCTTTAATAATATAATAGAAAAGTATAGCACACCAATAGGAGTGAGGTGCAGGTCAGTGGAAGTAGATTTGAGAGTAGGAAATACTCCATATGCATTTCTATTTTATCCGATGAAGCTTCAGACCTCATTCCTTCTTCTAGATCAGTCACAGTAAGACAAAGGCTCTTGTGTGTTATATAGGCCACGTTCTCGTAACACATCTAATGGTGAACAGATCATCATGTGAGAAAAAGAGGCTTCAATTATGTGTGATACCACCGATTTCCTTTTTGATGTGATATCAAGTGAAAACCAGGCTGGTATCACTAATACTTTTACTTATAGATGCTGAAAGAGAATCATTTCAAATGGATACATGAGTGTCTTTACTGACACTGAAACATCCATTTCAGCCATTGATTTAGGGCTGCAACTAATGATTATTTTCATGATAGTGACTGATCTGTTAATTCTTTTCTTGGTTAATGGATTAGTTATTTGTTCTGTAAAGGGCCATACAATGGTGAAAAATGTCAGTCAGTGTTTCCCAAAGCCCAAGATGACGTCCTCAAATATCTTATTTTTTGGTCACACAAACCACAGATATTCAGTTTTTTTGTCACAGAAGAGGAGAGAAACCTTTAAGTATTCACATTTAAGAAGCTGGAATTCCCAAATGTTTATAATATAAAAATCCATATAAAGATAGCTGATGATGAATGTAATAGTTGTTTTTTTCAGTTCATTTTATGTCACTAGTATAGTGTAAGTCATTGAACATTGAACACTAGAAAACTTAAATTAAATTACATCACTTACAAACAAAAAATGCACACAGCAGATTTGACATAAATAACCTCAACCCAGGGGGAAAAAATTGAAAATTTGAAAATACACACCTTCCTGCAACTCTCTGCTCTCTGTCCAAATCAAAAGACTAAATATAAATATAGATGACCTGACACTGTGGAAAAGTGAATACAAAATGTCACTGGGAGCTGCCATGTTGCTTCTGTGACAGGCCAGAGTAGAGCAGTAGAGTCACATCTGATGGAATCGGTAATTAAAGCTGTCAGTCACATACTTAACAAGACGAAGTGCAGAAATCTTGTTTCCTCTCAGACCATTTGAATTACAATATGTTGAAAGGTAATTATGGAATTTTTGCCCAGTGACCCAAAAAAAAACCAATATACAATGACCATAATAACAGGTACCAATAGAAGTGAAGCGCCTCTAGATGATGCCACAACATCATTAATAGAGCGTCAGTCAAACCTCAAACAGTGGAAAATGTGGAAAAACAGAGAAACATGACATTTGTTTCTATCTGTTTGAATAACTGAGGCCGGATGCATTTATAGAGCTGTAGTTCACATATGACTATGATGGGCAGAGGGAGAAGTCGTTTCTATCAATAATCTGTTACTTAGACTAGACTGTGGTGATAGTGTGGGTGATTGCAACATATACATTTACCGCAAATTACTGGGTTTAGACACTGATCTGTCAATGTGAGAATTGATCCTAGAACTGGAAAAGTTGGGATTGTAAGTCTTGATATTTTAGCATCAATCCACACGCCATTAGACTTTAAAACACACAATGACAGGAGCTACAGCCAATGCAATTACTTTAAACCAACTAATAGCACGTATAAAGTCTTTTATAGAATTTAAGAATTTTACATAAAACGTTTTGGTAAATCATCTTTCAAAATGTTAGAAATTACTAAAACTTTAATTTTGGACAGATTTTTTAAGTAGATATACTGAGAAAGTTAAGATATGATGACATTGCTGTGTCCTTCATATTTTATCAAGAACCTAAGTTTTACCAAAGCACAGATGCTCTGATTCCCTCCTGCTGTACCTCACACCGCTATCTGGATGTTGTAACACCAACAGTGGAGCACACAGTTTGTCATCTTAATAATGTGACACAAATCCTATCAGGTTCATTCAGTGTAACTTTGGGCTTCTGTGTTGCGTTGGTTATATAATGAACAGTGCCGTGACACAGCGTGATGTTTAAGGAGGTGATCTCCATTTATTCTGACAATGAAACTGATAAGAAAAGACTCTATGTAAATAACTGCCCACTCCAGCTCCCTCTTTCTCCCACAGGGGAATTGTACAAAAGGGATCTATAGGGGGTACAGCAGAAGAAGAAATGAGGAGGAGCTTCGAACTTAAGTCTATCAACAGTCAGGTTCTGGTTTCGGAATAAGTGACGCGGCTACCTCAGTATCCTAAAATATTTCACACGTTCTTTCAGTAAACACATTGCGTTTACTGGGAGTCTTCTGGTGTACTTCTAAAGCCGGGCACACACTTAATGACTAACTCAAACATTGTTAAGACTGCACTCAACACACGTATTGACATGCATTTTATTCTTTGACAGTCAGAGTGCAACCCTAATAACCACTATAAAATGCACCTAAAGGGTCAGAACCTACTGTATAGTCAGTGTTGTCAAATGGAAAATGCTAAAGTATGGACACAGAGGCTTAAAATGATCATATTTTGAGGAAACTGTACACAAGCACCAGGTAAATATTAAACTGACACACACGCTCTGTGTTCAAAATTTTGTTTATTTAGGATATTAGTTTAGGACAGAACCACTAGCATGCTAACCGCTGCCAGGCTAAATTCACACTTTACATCAATGCTGCATGAACACTTTGTCAGTGTGTAGACATTCTCATTCCCCACTTGTCACATAAGGATGCTCGGTCAGGCCAGCAAATTTCACAGGGTAGGCATAATTTTTTTGCATATTCCGTCCTATGTCGAAAAATGGCACTGGGTTTGTTATTTTTTGACGTGCAGGGTAGTCTGAAAGACGTCTAGACAGTACCACGGTTACAATCTGGTTAGAAAAAGGGTCAGGGGGAAGGGCTATAATAAAGACAAACAGAGAAAAGCAAAGATAAACATAGCAAGAAACGGGACATGAACCCTGGTCTCCTGTGTGTATGTCCACATACTTTGGTGTTCCACCATCATCACCACAACCACCTCCTACTAAGGTTTTTGCTGCTTAACGTCACTAGGCCCGTATCAATTTCTGATATGTAAGGACGCACACTGACTTCTATCTGGTAACCTGCACATCGAAAAGTGACACCATAGGGGTGAGAACTGGCTTGGCTGAGTGACCTGACAGATTACAGACTGCTTGCTCCTCATCTTTCACGATGTATGTGATGTAATTAGGGCCCCTGAATCTTGATAATAATATCTATCAAACTTAAAAAGAATATTTATTTATATATTTACAAAATAATGAAAATTGCATCTTTAGTGTGTTTTGAGGTCTGTATATGTTGGGAAAGCAACATTAAATCTAAAATAACAACCTCACTTAAGTATGTACACTGTTTAACCTGGGCTGTCACTCAAAGCCAATGTGTCTGATTCACCCATCCTCATGCTCAACGACACTTCTACCTGTGGCAGGCACGGATCGAATCACCGACCTTCCAGTTTGTGGACGACCTGCTCTGCCTCTACCCCACTTTACGCGGAGCCACTTTATATCTACAGCTATTCTTTCAGCTCTTTTGAAGCTGGTCCTAAACTGTAAAAAGGTGAATGTAAGAAATATTGACTACGGTTTGATTTTGAAACATGTTCTATTGATAACACCATAATAGAGAAAGTGCAACACTATAAAATATGTAGGCATTTGGGTCGATGATAGACATACTTTTGAGTTTCTTATTGACTCACTGTTATCAAAGCTGAGATTGAAACTGAGCTTTCTTTTGAAATAAATTTTGTTTTCCATTATTTACGAGAAAAAGAACTGTTGAAGCAGCTTTCCTCTCTGCGTCAGACTACGGTGCTGTTATTTACAGGCAAGCGGCCAGTTCCACTCTTAGATCTAGATGCAGTATATCACTCCGCCTTGAGATTCATCACTGCAGATTATGGGACACACCAGCGCCTACGATATCAGAAAACTGGCTTGCCTGCTCTGTCAGTGAAGAGGGATCAGCATTTGTTCTTATTTATTCAAAAGCTCCCTCCCTATCTCTCAGCCGTGCTTTCTTTGAACACTGGTATTTGAAGTTATTTATTTAATTTGAAGTTATTTATTTATTTAGCATGAAAGCTGATGTGCTGCGCTCGGAGTTTTTTTAGCTATTGCTAATTCTCAGCCCCTGTCCCAAGTTGGGCTTTTACATAAGCAGTAGGGATGTGCATCTCCATCACTGACACTGATGATGCCAAGACGAAAACAAAGTAAAAGACGGTTATTTTAGTTTCAAACTCTTCTTTATGATCAGAACATGACAAACATCAAACATTTCACAGATCTAGAGGTAGAATATTCAAAATTACTGTAATGATAAAATGTTTGCTCAACATCAAAATATGAGTTAAATTAAGGAAAGCAACAAAACATTGAAACAAAAGAAAAATACAGTATATATCATGATTGATATGACTATCATGATATATGGTTAATTATTCTTTTATTGCCCACCACAGGTAGAGAGAGTTTCACTTGTTTTCTTTGGTTTTGTTAACGCAGACAGCAAAATCATAAATTAACTAAAACCTTCACACTGCAGATCAGTAAGCATCTCATTTGCATCTCAGTTTCTTTTACACTTGGCCCTTTCACAAACAGGTAAAACAAAGGGCTAGGACCGGACCAGGACCTCACCGTAAACCAGTCCTGTTCTGTCTCTAGTTACACTTTCACATCACGTCAGCCTCCATAGAAGCCGAAAGACTTCTTCATTTTCACAAAAAACTTGGCAAGAATTGTCCACTGACAGCAATGGAGATGAGGGAATGAATCAGTCTGTCAGTCAGTCAATCTATAAGACTATTGGTCACATTTTTGGATGATGAAGTAAGGCCTCTGCAATTAATTATATAGAAATAAATCTGAATTTATAGATGCAAAACGAGTTCATCTAAAATGAGGTCCAGTGCACTGATGCAAATCTGCGAATCTTACCATCCCTAATACACAGTTACACATCATCAAAATGTACTGTCTTCATCCAGAAAACCACAAGTGCAGCATTACAATGAAATACATACAACAAAATGAAATGGCTACAGCTGAGGTTTGCTTTTAGCCTCTGTTGTAAAAGACTTCATTAATTTGATTTCATTTTATTAATGTGTTCCAGAGTTGGCAGCGCTTTATGGAGAAAGCTGATTGTCCAAATGTAGCTCTACAATGTGTTTCCTCTGTTACTGCCTATGGATTTATCTGAAAGAGGCTCTGGAGCTAAATTGTTGATACATTTGAAGACTAATTAGAGAAAACAAAAATGAGACAAGCTCTAAGAACTAATTAGATTGTATCTGTTCAGGATGTGATAGTGAGGCCATCAGACAGGCTTTTTGTCCATTACTGTCAAAGCCTGATTGTATAAGGATGTGGGGTTTCTGATCGTAGACGGTGATGCTTGAGCCCACACCGTCATACAATATGAAAAATGAATAAAGATCATAGTGTCTTCCTGAGTGGGTATGTATTGCCTGTAGTCTATTCCTATTTCTTAATCAAGTCCCCAGAATAAAATGTTGCCATTGTACATTTCTGCAAACCAAGGATGCTTACAATCTCAACGTTATAGTGTTTTAATCATGGTGTTTTTCAATAGTCTAAAACTATTATGTTTAGGGTACCCAGCTCTGGCCGTCGGAACCTAAACCTAACCATAAAAATGGTGAAATACAAAAAAAAACAACCTCAAACTCAATAGGTTGCAGCCACTGGTGGACATAATCCAAATATGCATTAGGATCTCCGCTGCCTTGCCACTAGGTGATTTAGTTGGTGCAAATATGACAGCATCGTCTGCATAAAGCTGGCAGCCAGCCTCTGGGCAACTTGTAGGCAGGTCATTTATAAACAGACTGAAATCCTACAGACCCAGGACTGAACCTTGTAGTGAGTCTGCTGCATTTTACAGTGCCCCACATATTTCTAATTCATTTCAGTAACTCTCAGTTGAGATGATTAATGCCGTTGAGACAGTTCCAAGGTTTAATTGTTAATCTTATTGATGGTAACTGTCTTTTAATAAAAAATAAAAAAAACTGTTCTTATTGTCGGTATGCCAGGTCTGATTCTATTATATCGGTCAGATTTAGGGCACCCGGTTGGGTTGGAAAAACAGCACTGGGTGAATTCAAGTTTTTTGGCCTTTCATGACGTTCTGCACAGAGCACTCTGCTGAGCACAGCTGTAATCATGGCAAAGCATTATTTTCACCTCGAGTTCCCTTTGAAGGATTGACAGTCCATACTGTCCTCTTTACACAATCCAAGAACTCACCATTTCAGACGCCATTGTCGCCATTGTTGGTCACTAACATAACTATGCAGCATGTCCTCACACCTAAATGACAGAAGAGGTCGATTACCAGTCACTCCCAAAACAACAAGCAGTTTGTGGACAGAAAATACCATTGATAACATTAAAACATACTAAATAACTGTTGGTGTGACAGTATTGTGGCTAAGGTTTGGTTTGATTTAAGAATAAAAATAACTTGGATGTGTTAGGAATAGATCATGGTTAGGGCTAAAATAAAAAAACTTTGCCTTTGTTTGAAACAGGAACACTGGTCTCCCAGAGTTTATTAAAACAT
>JAPQRN010000457.1:6163-17420 GCA_037367275.1 Coranthus polyacanthus | reverse complement strand
ACTCGAACCGAGGGTCTAAGGACAGAGGGTGTTGTACCTTGTACGGACTGTAAAGCCCTTTGAGGCAAATCCTGATTGTGATATTGGGCTATATAAATAAAATTGAATTGAATTGAATTGAATTTAATAGCTGACTCATGCTGAACGTTTGTGACACAGTCTGACTGATGGGTGAAATACATACCAGCAGAGATATGTCAATAAAGAAATAGAAAGTATAGCACCGGTACTTCTATGATAAAGGTCAGTGCTACATCAGCCAGTGCTTTCAACATCATTTCATTTTGTAATTGGTTGGTTTGTGGCAGTGCGTTGTTGCAGTAGTAACACTGTCAGAATTTGGTTCTATCAGAAATTTTGATAGATAAGACTTTATTAATTCACAAGAGGAAATTCATGTTACAGCAGCAGATTAAGGGCACCGTCACACCTACCCCACTTGGTCCCATCTTTCAGACTTTTCAGTTTAATCCGAACCAAATTTGCAGGTGTCAGATCTCCGACGGACAGCCGTTCTTTCGTCCCACCAAGAAGCAGTCTCAGTCCAGACTGAACTGAAACTTCATACTATTTGAATGGTTCAGACTTTCAGACCAGTTACAGGAAGTTATGCAAGGCTATAGTTGCCAATAAACAAAGAAAAACAAACAAAAGACAGAAGAAGTTATAAATAAGTATGACTTAACAACATGTAGCTGTCAGATGCATGTCTGTCATGTCTATGCAGCACACATAGATGATGACGGCAGGGCGTAGTAACCCACTCACAAAGTTGCAATGTGAAGGAAAAACTAAATGGACCAAATGTACAGAATGTAGATGAGCCTTGGTTTGAATATTCAGCTGTGAATATATCCTAAGAGTAACCTACCTTTCTAACGCTCAGTGCAAGATTTACAAGAATCCATTTGCAGACATGAAATATAATATTCAGTTTTCATTGGTGTATAATCTAATAATAAATAATAATAATAATAATAATAAAAACAAGAATAACTGTGTTTTCTTCACCTTAGAATGTGAATGACCTGTTTATATCTACAGAGGGAGTTCACTATGGGAATGAGACATCATCAACAGCGAGCCATATTTGGAGGATACCGCCTCTATGCCGTCACTACCCACCTATCTAACATAGTCAGATAATACTGTTGTGTAGAGGGGCTGTGAACCAATATCACAACCAACGAACTGTATGAAAAATAAATAACTACTACTACTACTACTTTTCATTCTCATGAGACAAGTTGAACTTTGAATGACTTCTTTCACTCAGACCATGACAAGGGGAGGTCTCATCTCTGGCGTCAGTGCCGCTGGAGCTAAACCTGTCAAAACACAGGTGTCCTGGGAGGAGCTCAGGGGACAGAGACCTCCGTGGGCCTGAGCATGTCTAAATCAGAATCCCTCCGAGGCCTAATGACTCCAGAACGATGCAGGTCTAATTCAGTTAATTAACTGGTCTGGGATGTGGCTTCGGCTTGGACTGTATGAATCATACGCAGCTGTCTCTCATTTGTAAATGCTCAGAAATATTTTCCCATCACTATGTGACATCTGATGTGATCGAAATCATCATTGAAATTCATGTCAGTGGATTTTCTGATTGCAAAATATAAAACAAAAAATAAATAGGAACAAATCGTCAGCTTCTTGTTGCAAATCTGATTCGACTGAGTTGGCTACAGCCTTAGTTAAGATTGCCATGTTAAGTTGTTCTATGTTCTTTCTATTGTGTTTACAGTTCAGTTCAGTATGCCATGTATTATTTACTTTTATGTCAGATTTATAACATGCTGTGAGTGCTGGGCTGAAGACGTGTCAATCGCAGTTCAATAACACTTCAACAACAAACATACAACAAAGTGTTGAAAACAGCCAGATTATGTTGTTGAATGTATTCAGTTAAACTTGTAGAAGTGAACATTGTGTTTAACTGGCAGCACATAATATGACAGGTACTGGAAGTTTATCCATATTATTTTTTACCAGCCTGTATTTCAGGAGGGGCTTTTATTTGTTTGTGACAACCTCGACCCCGGCTGTTATTAGAGACCCGGCTATTAATTGGTTTTTATTTGAGGAAGTACAGTAATTGGGAACACTGAAGTGAAGTGACGGTGACAGCTACCGCTGCTAGATACACTAGTGCAGAATGGATTTCTCTGACTTCTCCTTCTTTCTGTTTCCAGTATTGTGTATTGCCATCTATGTTGAAGTGTGGACCAGAAGTATTAAACCCTTAACCAAAAGGTGCAGAATGGTCAAATCAAACACTTCATTGTACATAAATTCATATTTTGCATTTTGCCATGTTGCCTAGGAATAACAGTGTAAACCTAGCCTTTCATACATGTTTGTCAATACAGAAGTCTGACATCAGATAAATAAGCATTTAAAATAGATTTTTTTTTTTGAAGCACAACATGACCCATTCAGAATGACTCTGTGACTCACTTTTGAGTTGCAATCCAACACCTGAGAAAGCTGGCTTGATATGATATATGTCGTTCAAAGTTAATTGCAACTTATTCAGTATTCTTTGCTTATTTTCTTTCAATTTAAATGACACTTACTGTATGGGACACTACACGATACCAACATGTTTGGCTTTGCCTACTGGGTACACAAACTAACAATATTTCAACATTTTTCCCCACAGAGGCTAATATTTCCCTTCTTTAAACCCGTAATCCGGCATGCCTTCCTGTTCCTCATTTTCTAATATGCACCCCAGGGTCATGCTCTACCTTTATTCAAGATAACATCTGCAGGTAACTAGTGGTCTTTGTAGAAAATCCTCACTCTCCCTATTCACACAGACGTCTCATTTTCTTGATCCTGTAGCATTTACAGTATTTCTTTGGTTTCCAGCTCCCTTGGCCTTTAGAGCAGACGGCAGTATTTTGATAGACAGAAAACCCCGGGATGTCTGTTTTTCCCCTTATTTTGTTTTTAATATCATGAAAGATGCATCTTGCTGTAGCCATCTCTGCTTTTCTCCCCATCTCTCTCCCTGTGTGCGTCTCTCTCTCTAACCAGTATCCGACCTGTCTGCTATGATGACCATTAAGGCTGGGCTGGTGGTGCCGATGGGCCTGCTGCTTCCCTGCTTGCATCCCCATTGCACTGCGGTGAGCTCGCTGGCCTGGAGCCGCTAACAAGCTGTGCATTCAGACAGTTGATGCTACAAATGGAGCTGTGCAGCGGACCAACTCTGGAGATGAACAACTGAAGCGCTGCTGAATCCCTTCTGCAGGGATGGGAGGAAGACCTCCCACTCTCTGCTGAGGCCAAAGCTGGACCTCAAACTCACTCACTAACAGTATGGAAACCTATTCTGTGTGCCTGGGCATTGCATCATTTAGCCTAATATCATATTTATACTGTAGTATAATAGACTGTAGTAAATAATGAATGAGCATTGTCTAGCAGCAATTCAGCTTCAGATGAGTCAAAATCCATGTGACAGTGAGGTGTGATATTTACAGTGTAACAACCGTAGCAGATATAATCAATAAGGAATACACAGAATAACCTCCCACAGCTACAACATATGCTAACATTGCACTAGTTTTGTGTCTTGTGTTTGACTACTTTAACTTTGAATCAGAGAGAGAGATTTTTGTGTAAACATTAGTGCATTTAAAATAACACATTGATTGCATGTTTCAGTTGGATATACTGTTCCCCTAGGGTTGTCACACTATGAAATTTGAGTTGATAATTAATTGTCTTGCCAATGTAGTGAAAACTGATTATAGTGATCAACTGCTTATCGTGATAAATTTGACCCAGACAGACATGACATGACATGACATCACTATAAGCTGTTGCCTTTTGTTAAGGAAAATTGGACATAGCAGGAATGACTTAAATTTATCACATGAAATATTCAACCAAGGTACAAAATCAAAATAAACCATGTACTATGGTCAAAACAGGTCATAATAAAAAAGGAAATTGGGCAGATGTGATTTAACTTAAATATACAAAACTCATTAGTGAAATATTGGACCACTGGAGCTGGAGCTGGCTTTCTGAGCTTGTTTTGGTGATTGTGTAGGTGTGTTTTAAGATTTGTCATGTGACCTCCTCTGACAGTCAGCTTTGTGATGCAAATCCAACAAAATGCCTCCTACAAGTTACTGGCTGCTCCTTTTTCATATGTGTTCAAAACTAAAATGTCTGAAAAGTCCAAAACTAAGTCTAAATCCATGAAGCTCATTGAATAGTAGACGCTCAATTACTACATTAAACACTATGAAATTAATAGTTGGCGGCGCTCATTCCCCATTGAATTCCTAGCAGAAGAACAAGCTGCGACGAGATGATGTCATTAAAAGAGCACCAGTTAAATGGTGGAAAACAATGTGGAAATAATGATAAAATACTATTATTAGTATTATCATTTCTATTAGTTTCACTCAACTGTTTACACATGTAAATGGAGACAATTATCACAATTATGTCAAATAATCATTCATTACATAATCAAGATGAGGTGATTATTTAATAATTGTGAAAGGCTCTTTCTTACTGGTCGTCATGGCGATGTGTTATCACTTCATCTCACTGTTGTTTCTGGATCCAGAGTCTGCACAGTAGAGACGTCCGTCGGCTGGAAGCCACCAGATTCAGCTCCATGCAGGAGCTGGTCACTGTAGCTGTCAATCCTGCTCATGAAACACCTTATATAGCAACATCTTTTATTATAGGAAAGATTATGACTCAAATGACACAAATCAGCATAACGGAATCTATTTATGAAACAGAAATCACCTTTGGGAGAAATGTATGGACTTGAATTATGAACAACTGACCTATATTGCAAATAGCTACGAGGGAACCAGCGAACAAGACTCTCTCAGTGAGCTGCCATGTTGTCCATATTGTTAACAGTTTATGAGTTGGATACTTTGACAATTCAGGATTTACAAACAAAACACGGTCACCCGTAAAATATCATGCATCATTATTGGTTACACCACCTGATAGTATAGCACCTCGACAGGCTACATTGAATGGTACATCAAACCATAATAGTAATCAGTAACAAAGCATTTATAATAGAATAAGACTAAACTACAGAAGGAGAAGAAACTAAAGTCACCTGTGATTGTGTTTCTTTTGGTTAATTAGGAAGAGCATGCAGCGTGAGAGGCACACTAGCAGTTGCTTTTTGGTATTTAGATTTCTAAATTAAATTAATTATAATAATTATATAATAATTATATGTATGAATTCTAAATAAATTAATCTATTACTTTTTTATGTATACACATTAGCAGCATATTAGCAGCCATTGCAATCTATCAGTAACAAGCTTGGTTATTTAATGTAATTATATTTTGATTTTGGACAGACTACGCAGGCATAATAGTTGTAGTTTTGCCTGCAACAGTGTGACATCCCTTAGACAAATTTTAAAATAAATTGTTAAAGGAACACCCAGTGAAAAATGGTATTTTCTTCTACCTCCAGTCATGTAATTGGTACTCCAGGGTATGTCTGTACGCTGTGGCATTACTGCTTGGGAGGGTTGCAACTACAGGTTTAATCAGCGGCATGCTTTAACTTTGAATCCGTGGTGGGAAGTAACAAAGTACAAATACTTTGTTAATGTACTGTAAGAGTTTTCAGGAATCTGTATTTTACTTGAGTATTTATTTTTCTGAACACATTTTCCTTTTACTCCCCACATTTTAACAAAAAAAATCTGTTCTTTCTACTTCTTACATTTTCAAAAGAGGCTCATTATATTTTAATGCATTCGAATGGGATTATAGATATTTTTTTCGTTTGGCATCGTAGCGCGCCTTCACAATATCAGGATCAGTTCCAACCTACATGGATGTAATAAGTAAATCTGTGATTAGATTTCCTTTGTCATATATTCTCTGATTTTATTTAATTGAAGTGTTTTAATAATAAAGTAACAATAAACATTACGAGATACCGGACTATTTTAATAATAATTTTCTTTAATCATATAATTATTATAGCTCTTTAAATATGTTGTTTGTAGAGTGTTTTAGCCAGTTGAAGGCCTGCTACACATGCATGTTTTGCCTCACGATCAAGATGGAACTACCCCTGTAAACAAAAACAAAATGTATATCACAGTAATATTTATCATGACAAAATGTAATATATATATTTAATACATATCAATCTTGGTTTGTCATTTAGCCCGAGTTCTGAGAACAGAACCTAATGTTCATAGAGTTGTAAATGATGTATATGTTAGACTTCAAGGAGACAGAGACACCAGCTGAATTTGAGAAGGCTTTCATTTTATGTAAATGTTTGAGATCTGATAAAGATAAAGATGTCATCGAGGCCCGAGTTCAGATGCCTCGGGTGCATCAGGTAAAGACTTGACACACACAATCTGTATGAAACACTGTGGACACTACTTTGTACTAAACAACTGTTTAAAAGTGAGTTTAAAGTGTTACAGAGGACAGCTGTATGAAATACATTTGTCTGCTAAAATACAGTGCTTAACAAATGTACTAGACCACCTATCATAAAAAGGAGAAAACATATCAGCATCATTAAGTGCTCTAATGCAGACTCTTTGATTTTCAGTGCGCTCTCCACGTTTTACCATTTTGAACAGTTATGTGGAATTTCAAACTGAATTCACCTTTTTATTCCGACATTTGATCCGGCTCACTGGGCTCCTCTGAGAAGTTACAAATTAATCAAGCATAACATTCAACCACTAAAACTCAAATTGTAGTTATTTACTTGCATCCTTGAACAGAAAAATGTTCAAGGATGCAAGTAAATAACTACAATTTGACATCTAAATAAATAATAATATGCGTTTACTATTTTTTCAGTTTTTTTGTAAAACAGTAAATTTTAAAATTCATGGATGACAATAATAATTATATTTTAGCATTAAAATATCATTTCAGTTAAAGAGCTTCTACATACTAATGTATTATCCATTACAGAAACATAAAAAATGATTTTGGTAATTGCTAATGCTGTTCATTTAGGGCAGTTGTGGCATAAAACTTACATTGGGTGGTGGATTAATACTGTAACATGCGCGTTCAGTAGGTGATGATGAGTTACTCTTGACAAAAAGAAACAGCAGGATGCTACGACACAACATGTATCCTTACTTCCTTACTACCTACTACTACCAGGTGACTTTTAGAGCCAATCAGAATTAACTACATAACCAATCACAATGACATACTGAGGTAAATGTATGTGAAACAAATAAGCAGATTCAGCAATAATTATTAGAGCTATTTCAAAGATGATATGGTCTACATTTAAACCTGTAAATATGTAAATACTAACTACACAAACACAAATATGTAAATAATGAAGACTGTAAAGTGAATCTTGTAAATAATATAAATCATATTAACTTAACTCAAAGACATGAAATAAATGAATTGATGTGACCTTATGAACCTTACAATACATTTGTTAAGCACTGTACATAGTTTAACATTTGTTTTATTTTGGCAGCAATGTTGCATTTGGTGATAATTTTATCTCCTCAGTCTTAATTATCTTGTCTAATCTGTTTTTCCCACAAATGTATTAATATGAACAGAAAATTAACTGTTTGACACATCTGTTTTCCTTTGGTTTTTCAATAACAACAAACACAAGGACGTGACTCGTGATGAACAATGTGTTGTTTTGCAGAACAATTAGAGTTAAATAATTAAGTTAATTTTCTTTCAGCTTGGTTTTTGATTTCAGTTTATACTTGAGAGTGCATAAGTAGTCTTTTTTTTTTTTGAAGAATTGAGTAGTTTTAGTTTTAATTTTTCTTTTTCTTTCTTTTTTATTTAATTTTTGTCCATATATCCTTATTATCCCCCAGTTCTGGAGTGTAACAGTTGCAGAACAGACAACATTAATGACCATCCGATCCGCTGATCAGAGCTGATCTGATCTGATCTGCTGTTAATGAAGTTACCTGCTGTGCTTTGTGCCTAAATATGCACAACCTCTTCTGGGCTTCAGAGATGCTGTAACACACATCCAGCTGTGAAACCAAACAGAACATCTTTTTCTGCAAAATCTCAGATATATTCAGTGACACATGTCATTATTTTCAGTCAGACATTAATCAAACATGTTTCAGATCTGCCTGAATTAACTGGAGTCTATTTTGATGAACATTTCAGTAGATTGTCACTGACACAAAATGCTTTAGAAGCATGAAAGTTATGGAGAACTACTATAGACATGAATAAATATGTTGTGTTCAAACTAACTACAGTGAAATACATTTTAATATTACTGCTTTGTCTTTTTAATTTTCATGTCCCATACTGTTCCAACTATTTCTCATTTGGGGTTGTAGATCTCAACTGATCAGAAGTTGCGACCTTCCTTAAATACATTGGGAACCATTTATATGAATCAAAAACCCTGGGACAGAATCGTTCCAACACATGCTGTTTAAAGGACCCTTTAAAAAACACTTTTCCCCTTAAGGCACTTTTAGGTCACTGGATCATATTTAAAAATATCAATGATAGTCAATGGGGCCAAAAAGGGCACTATAAAACTGAGTGTTAGACCTACAGATGACAAATTAAAGGTCCGGTTATAATGAGCATCTGGTTACAGTGATCAACTTGACCCGGACAGAGTCATCACTATAAGCGGTTTCCACTGTACTTTAGTCTGGCAGAACTCCTCACTCTTTATGATTATCTCAGTATGAATTATTATCAGTGCAAACATGAGTAGTTTCTACAAGCACAGAAATAGCTAATCAGCATGTGTTAGAAAGAAAAATAAAACTGCTGGATGACTAATTTCCACTACTTAAATAAATGCAGCCGAATCAGCACCACACTTTGCTCCTCATATTCACCATAACCACAAGAGCTAACCTGGATGCGCCAGTTTTTATTGTATTTTAATAACGACACGTCCGTCTGTGTTACCAAACAGAGGAGGATCATTATAGTTACACACACCTGCTATTAATGAGGCTGGTAATAATAGCATGGGAGAGAATGAAAAGATGGAAGCAGAGATGAGGGAGGCAATGGAGGGGAAAAATTAGGATAGAAGTGGCTGAGAGGAGGAGGAAGAGTGGAGGAAATGGAAAACAAGGAAAGAGAAAGAGAGAGAGAAAGAGGCAGGGAGGAGATAAAAAGGGACCATAACAGGAGAGAGAAGATAAAGGAAAGAGAAAGAGAAAAGAAAACATTTGTTGAAGAGCTGACACCAGCAGTGCTGGTGGCACCTGCACGCCCAAGAAACAGGGACTTTCTCCTTCTCGGTTATGACTGTTTCTGCTGCTTCTGATATTATCTAACTAGATACTGGGGGGAAAATACTCATACAAGCCATGAGTGGTACACATAAGCTTCCATTTGAGAAGGGGTGGAGTCAGGCCAGGATGTGAGAGAACAAACAGTGAGCTGCATTTATAGAGCGGGCTCCCTGATGATTCTGTCCTATCAGCCTCTATAATCAATGTCGGACAGAGAGAGAGAGAGAGGGAGAGAGAGAGAGAGCAGCTCTCAGGAGGAAATGAACAGACTTCAGGCACCTGCCAAGTCCCCAATAAAGAAATACAAATGACCTGTTAATTGCAAAGGCTTCGACGCCGCAGAAAAGATCAAGTTAAAGAATGCAATAAACCCTTTGGAAATTAACTTTCTTTCTTCTTCTATTCTTTAGGAAATGGGGCTCCAAGTGAAGAGGCTGCGTATTTGACACAGCAGTGTAATATGCATCCAGGCTCACATGAGACCTGTGCAGACTGAGTCAGGTATTTCACAGGAACAGGAACTAGTCCATACTTTCTGTCGATTTAGCATTTCTATAACTGAAAAAAAAAAAAACGCTAATGTGAAACTTTTAGCTGTGAATATTGCAATACCTCGGGGAGACATGAGAGCGCAGAGTGTTTTGATAGACATCGGCCCTGTTATGATATGCCTGTCTGTCAGTGCATGTGGTTCAGGAGAGGGCCACACCAGGGGAGCTACCAGGCATATTTCAGTGTGTTAGAAATGTGCTGAACAGCTAGTTGTGCAAAGAGAGGAGGTCTGGAAAAGCTTGCAATCGTTGGGGCAACATTGGTGTCCTGTGATCATCACAACACCAATAAACAGATTGGCTGCGATGCTGGGGGGAATAGGGACTGGAGCACGGCAGATTTTTCTCCCCGTCTCGCCGTAATGATTTCCCCTAGTGATAGAGAATAACCTTGAGTCCTACAGGGCCTCCGCTCTATAGAATGAAGAGGACATGTCTCAGGTAAAATGAGCACCGTTCTGCTCGCCCTGCAGTTATTGTCATCATGTGAGCGTCACTTTGATGCTATCTCTCAAGAGGCACGTTTTAGTCAGAACTCATCCAAGCTACATATGAATATCGAGATTGATTTTATGCCCTTGGTGGTCGGTGAATACGCCCACGTCCGTATCATTGTGTGTGCTTGCATGTGTATGCGTGCACTTCAAGCATAGATTAAGGCAAAACACAATAATGCGCTCTTATCTCTTTGTTAATGAACAATACGGGCTTTTCTACAATGAAACGTCCTCATTTGACCTCAGCCACTCTCTAGTTTCTTTGTGCAGTTCAACATTTTGGGAGATGTGGTTATTGGCTTTCTGCTGGAGAGTTAGATGTGAAAATATATTGAATATACAGCACATTCTCACTCCCAACTCCTCACACACCAATGCTTGGCTGAGGCATCACATTTGGACATACAGTACAGGATACCCCTAGAGCCTTTTTTGACACGCAGGCTAGTCCAAAAGACGTCAACACAATGCCATGGTCACAGTTTCTTTAGGTTTAGACATAAAAACAACTTGGTTAAGATAAGAAAAAGGGTCAGGGTTAGGGAGAAGGGCTATAATAAGTGACAAAGAGAGAAAACACACAGATAAACAACAGGAAACCACAAAGTCCAAAAATGCTGGTGTTCTGCCATAACCAAAGATCCTCTATAAAGAAAGATTGTGCAACGTACACTTCGCCAATGACATGAAGTGGTTCACTTCCTGTCTCCTAAGTGGGTGTGGTCAGAAGGGTTGAGAGTATCATGTGGATGAATGAAAATAGATTAATAAGGTCTAAATAAAATACTAATACACTAATATCACATGTTTTACTGGTAACTACTAGCATTATTTTATCATAATTATCATTAGCTTCATGAGACTTTGTTGCTGAGACAGAGACAGGCCTGAAACAAAGTCAATATCCTGATCTGTGTGTCTGCGAAATGTCA
>JAPQRN010000456.1:0-15941 GCA_037367275.1 Coranthus polyacanthus | reverse complement strand
TCACAACTTGTTTTGGTGAAGTTAACATTTTAGTTTTATAATATCAAAAGTAAAAGAAAAAATGCTGTGTGGACTAAATATACTATTATAATGTGTTAAATTGACATATTAGAAATGTAGACATAGGACTCACCTACATTTTAGTATGAGTTGATAAAGTATGTGTTGAGTAATGGAAGCTGTGATGTAATTTTGTCAAAAAAACGTTCAAAGGTCAAAAGCTGTCATTGTGGTCACTGCTTTTTAATAAAGCTGCTGTTAGCCAACTCTCCAGTCATCGCACTCTTGTAATCATGAGATGAAATATTTCATTTCAATTTTCATACCATTTTTTCATGCCATTTATCACTTTATCATTAAATATTGCTATTTCCTTAACATTCCCAAAAATGAAATGAAAATCGAATCACATCATCATTTTTTTAATAAAGGCTCATCAAATCTCTTATTTGTTATCTTGACCGCAACCTTAGCTTCAGCTCAGATTAAATATTAAGTCATATATTATTATCATATTCAATGTTTAACATGAAAGATTAGGGGATGTTTGTGTGTTTACATTAGCTTTGTGTCGGAGTCTGTTTTGTGCTGAGAGCTGGTCGTTTGTTGATGGTAGCTAATTCCATTTCTGAGCTAACGACTGTCTCAGTTGCCTGCATCCATGATAACAGCCTGTACACTGGTTTCTATGCAGAGGTCTTGATGGGTTTTTCCATGAACGCTAACTGGAGTTTTTCAGCATTCCTCTTCTGCTCCTCTACAGCAGCAATGGTTTACAACCATAGCTATTTTTATCTTAGTAATACATGTGTAATGTATCAACCACTGGGACTGGCTGGCAAAAATGCACAACGTGACTTTAATCATGAATCACACAATTTGATAAAACATTGTACACATACCATTTACTTATAGGTGAGACCTTTACCTTGTTGCTGGTTAGAACATTCTACCATAAATTATACCATAGAAATAAGGCAGTGCTAACAAGTACAGCACTTATCGGGAAAATTGATAGTCATCTTGTCCTTAAACTGACACATATGATAATGGCAGCATATTAACATTGAGGAAATCTTGGAGCTATCGGCCAAATGACAGTACAGTTATCTAGTTGGCAAGAAAAAATGCAGCAGCAACCCCACGTGCCAAGTAAAACCCAGACTTATACACCTATACATGACCTATATTTGATGTTTCAGGCATACTGGACACATACAGGTGCATGTTCATTACACAAAGCAACACTAAGTATGTGCAAATAAGAGTGCAACGCCATCATTTTCTAATCTATTCATTTTCCCTGATACACAGAAACCAGAGTTTTTCAAAATCTTCACTTTGGAAGATGCATTTTGCAAAATCTCCATTTCAGTGTTCTAAAAAGTGGTTTATCACCTCTACGTATAAGAAGGTGTGTCTGTCCATCAGTCCTCATTACGCTTAAACCATGATTTCACAAAAAGGGTTTAACAGAATGTCACACAATTTGGCACAAATGTTCAATTGGACACAAGGATGAACTCAAAAGACTTTGGTGACCAAAGGTCAAAGGTCGCTTCGACTTTGTGTCTGTCCATTCTAATGAATGTGATGCCTCAGGAACACCTTGCATGATTTTTTTACTAATCTGGCACAAACATTCACTTGCACTCAAGGATGAACTGATTAGACTTTGGTGGCCAAAGATCAAGGGTCAAGGTTGGTGTGACATGTTTTGACATATTTTGGCCATAACTGCTTGTAATTAAGAGATAGAATAGTGGACGCATCTGATTAAACTTATGGTTCTTGTTAAATAAAATGACAGATTTCTCTGAATTTGTACATTGTTGAAAACACTTGATATAATGTAAGCAAAGAACTTAGATATTCAAGAACTGAACATTGATATATCATTCCATTGCAAAAGAATTGCACAGCAACAGAACTATGTTTGTGCCACTTTGGGCTGAAAGCAGTTCTCAAAAAGCACCACAGTTTCATCTCTTTCCTCTCATCTTTGTATCTGTATTTGCATCTTCTACACCTCTGCCATTTTGGACTGATGTTAAAAAGTACCAGAGTTTCACCTCTTTGCTTCTATACGCTTCCATGTAAGTACATAGATCAACAAAATAGATAACATAGGCCTTGTCCCTTTTAGATATTTTAATGCAGAAACCTTACATGTAGTAAATTACTAATATGCACTAGAAAGTCAAATTAAAACAAATCCTACAATTGCACTAAAATGTTATAGAAAAAGCTAATGACATCCAGGGGATCTTTTGTATTCAGTAAGTGTATATTTCCTGTTTTGTTTTGATTGATTTGATGTTATAAATGACAAACCAACCAAAGCTGTGATGTATTTGTGATGGATGAGTGTTACAGTTAAGCATGCGTTTCATAAAACATTGTTTCATAAAAGAGTGAAAAGCCTAAGATCCATTTACTCAGAGAAGGAGAGTGAGAAAGAGAGGAGAAAAGGAGTGCCACTGAAGGAGAGAGTGATAAATATAGAAGGAGACGGCATGTTGGGATTGAGTCGAAAGGTGAAGGAAAGAAGTGGGTAAGAAAAAGAGATGGACAGACATAGTGAAGGAGACAGAGGGAGGTGCAGCTTTTCTTTTGGTCCTAGTCCAAAAAATACGATTTGGTTTGAGCTTTTATATTCTGGAAATAGCATCTTCTTCAAGGGCATGGCAAGTTCAGGGAGATATATTTGGGCAAAGAATCCAGAGCCAACAGTCTTACGGGACTTCTGAGCAAATCCTACACTGTATGAACTCCACTACATGGCCGAAAGTATTAAGACAGCCAAGAAAAACACTCGTATATGAAAAACATGGGAGATTAAAAGTTATGGAAATGGTGAGTTTTTGAGACACAATACGTTCGGGGCAGGGCAGCAAATTTTGATGTCTCGCCATGAAACACAAAATGGATTTAACAACTCAGCTGTACATTATAGAATCTGCACCAAATGTCACATGTATGATCAGACTCCTGCCCTGAACACAATGACATGTTAATATTGAATCTGAGTCATAGCGCCACCTATTGGTGGCAGGAAATGTCATGTTTTACCTTTTGCTGCAGTACTCCTAGCAGGTTGAAGATATCCAACTCAAATGTGGTCAGGAAAGCCTTAACAAGTTGATGATACAAGGTTGTGCAGATTGTGAGGTTTCGTGCCACTATATATTCAGGGCGGGCTGGTGAATTTTGATGTCTCGCCATAACACACAACATGGTTATAACTCGGCTGTACATCGTCCAATCTGCACCAAACTTCACGTGTATGATGAGAGTCCTGCCCTGAACGGAACAGCGGAACAGCACAACGATGTTGACTCTGACACGTAGCTCCACCTCCTGGCAACAAGAACTTAGTTTCAAGGCACAAACATCATCCGACTGAAGTGAAATTTGCAGTGTGTTCTACACATGATTTTTAGTGATGTGACGTATAATTGGTGGGTGGTCTCTGGCACCACATATTGCCAACAGGATGTAAGGCTAATGGCACAAACATTGCCCAATTGACCTGAATTTTGCACAGTGTGTTCTACACATGATATGCAGTGAAGTGACGTACACTTGGTGGGTCTTCTCTCGCGCTGCATCGTGGACACTGGAAGTGACTTTTACGTAAAATCTGCTATGTCCTCGACGATGTTGGACCCGATGATGCCTACGTGCCCGCAGTGGTAAAACACCTCGACCACAGCCCACCCCGACTTGCATGGTGGTGCGGTGGTAAAGCCCCTTGACCACAGACCGCCCCGAGTTGTGTCGGCGGGGGAGGGAGGGCCCATCCCCAACTGCTTACAGTTGCTAGTTACATTTTGTCATGTGTGATATTAATCAATGAATGCACCAAAGAGATCGTCTATGTGTTATTGTTCCATCCATTTAGACTGAAACTGGTCTTGATGTTGGGAAAACACGCAGTGATACAAAATAAAAATAATGGATAATTCCCCTCAAATGCATTGCAACTTAAGTAACGAGTCTGTTTTGAAAAAGGTAAGGTACAAAAAAAGGTACAAATATTTGTGTTAAAAAGTAGCAAATGTAAGTAAAAAAATTATAAAAAACTGCTGAAACTGCTAAAGCACAGATACCTCAAAGTATAGCAACAATGTATTTATTTGAACTCAGCTACTTCCCATCTTTGAATAATGATATCTGTTAGCAAAACGTAGCTACATTAGCTAATGTTAGCATTAAAGTCTTATTGTATTTTGTGGTATTTCAGCTAGCTTAGCCAGGTAGTGCTATTTTTATTTAAGTTTATTTAAGTTTGTTTATACACATTTTGCAAGGTTGACAGTGTTATCAGAAATAACTGTGTGGTTAACATTTATCAAGTAGCTGAAATGACTTAACCTGATAGTGTTAGTTAGCAGTGTGCTCAATGTTTTCACTGAGTTAGCTGTAGCAGTAGCGAACAGCTAACTCAGTAGTTTAGTTTGTTTGAATACATGAATACAACCGTCTATTTTCCCCCAAAAGCCAAGATAAGCATTCATGCATTTTAACAATATTTGTTCTAAAGCCACAAGAAAAAGCAACATGAGCTGGAGCGAAACGTTTCCCATTTCACCCCTCACTCTCCCCAGCTCCGAGCTAATATGGACCCTTCTGACTCCAACATTACAATTCAGTATGAATGATCTGTGAGTGCTTTGGTGACTGAGAAGCTTTCAAATTCACGGCTCTGTTTATGAACATTCTTTAAGGTATGCTTGTTAGAATGATTTTGGTCTCAGATTAAAATAAAGTGACAATGTCTGAATTTACCTGAAAATGCACTTTACTGGCCAAGTGTCCAGAGGTGAAACTAAGCAGGATCTTAATTCTTCTCTCAAGCTCTCTTCACACTATTAAAGTCACATCTTGTGTACACCAAGTATCCACTGGTATTGTGGCATTGTGTGAAATGAAGACAAACCAAAGACATGAAGTTCCAGGGGATTGAGGGGCAGACACTGGGATGCAGCAAAGTGCTGTAGGCCACTTAGTGTTTTGCCAGAGAATAATAGACTCAACTTGATCTTATGATTTATTAATTTATTTTTCCTCCAATCTGCATCTCATCAGCGGTGTGATATTTTGGTCCAGAGTGTTTTAATCTTTTTGTGAAACTCACTTTGATGGAGACTCATATCTTGAATATTGCCACTAATGAGCAACATAAAACGACAATCATTAGATGCCCCCTCTCCTCCTTCTGCCTCGCTACTTTCATCCTGCAGTGAGGCAGGTAATCACACATGATTTCTTTGGAAGTATATGAGGGTCTATTCATATGTAAATTGGGATTTTAGAGACATATTACAGCCACAGCAGGGCTCAAAGCATTGTTTATAGCTGCGCCAAAATGAACACTGGAGCAGTGGTGGTATTCAAAAATGCATATTGTAACTTTTGATGAATACAAGTTGAAAATGAACTTTTACTTGATAACTTGGGTGGCATGATCTCTTTTCATTTAGGGCTATGTTTCCCACACAGTGCTGTTTTTAATGCGTCATCAACTGTCAGTGTAAAATATATAAGATTAATATGATATGTGATTTAATTTTCCTAATTAAATCAGAAGAAGTGTGTTCTCTGGAAGAGTTTATAAATGTTGACCTCATCAAAGCCATGTGAAACATAGAGGAGAGACCTCAGTCGTAAAGATGCAACAAGACAAAAACGACATAAGATGAAAATGACATAAAAGACAAAAAATGAGACATTAAATATAAAAACATAAAAAACGTAATATAAAGTATAAAAGTGACGTAAAAGGCACAACAAGACACAAAAACAACGTAGACAAAAATTCACTCATGTAGTTCATTTGGTTTGATCTGAAGCAGTGGACAAAAAACATCTCTGTGTCGTCATTTTGATCTGCACCAGAGTCTGAGTTAACTGGATTAAACAGCATAAGGACAGGACTGAAACGTAGGTTGTACAGAAACATGGCTGCAGTGAGGTGTGAGTTCATTCATAGTCTTGCCAATTCATGTTTAAAGAAGGAACTCCAGTCCTGTTGATGTCATACCAAATGAAAGGAAGAAGAAGACTACAGGAAGACATACTCTGCTCTTTTCCAAAAGTCTGGGCAATCACACATCTGATTGTCTTTATATTGCTTTCATGACGAATCGTAAAGATGCGGGTAGCAACAGATCTTTTCACATAGCCTCTCTTCAAATTCTGCCTCCATTTTGATTTTCCTCAAAAATCTGTATAGCTTTATGTCTAGCTTTGCATTTTCCAAATGGAGTCAGGACTTTCCAAATAAGGAACGTTCTTTCTCTACTTCCCAAACAGTAGCTTAACAAAATCACCAACCACACACAGAATCAGCTATATCATTAGCAGGTTATATGGTGAAACATTGAATGTAAATGTATTATATAGACTGTGGTGGATGCCACTTATTAGTAGAAAATGCAAAACCACCCAGGTCTCATCCATGCACATTTCTTCCACATTTTAAAATGACACTCATCTTAGATGAGATGCAAACTCTGCTTGTCATTTTTCACACACCATTTAATTAATTCTTAAGCTAGATTTAACAAAATCTATTCATACTGGATGGTTTTCGGTCCACAAAAGATTCAAGTTATGGACATCACAAGAAAAAAAATAAAAGCCTGTGCCGAGAAGTCCACCCCTAATTGTAAAGCTGTTGTACCAATGCTACGGTGACAGACAAAGTTCTTCATCTAGCATGCCATATCCAACCCAAAACATGACCAATTATTTGCATGGCAAACATCAGGTAGATACTGCAGCCTGGTCTCCACGAATGCTTCAACTGGACCTCTTAGACCCTTCAAACTGGACACTGGACAAAGTGACGCAGTGTCAACACAGTGCAGGATTGTGCCCAATAACAGGTGGACACTTCCTGCCATCTGAGAGGAATTCTGACCGTAAAGTACTGCCAAGCTGCACAACCCACCAGAACCAGGACCAACAAGGAGTCCTGCACCTGTCACCACCAACAGTTGTACTGGCCAAGATTTGAGAGACAGCTCAAGGGTCACTGTCTTTTAGGCTTCTTCTCAAAAAAGTACCAGTAAAGGACTTCTAGATATTCACTCAGCCATTATACTTAGTAAGTTTCATAAAGATCAGTGCATCCATTTGTGAATTACACTGGTCTCACACACACACACACACAGAAATGACAGTACCCTGCTTCACTGCAGGGTTATAAGTCATTTAATATGAAAGTAGTCCTGTCAGCTCTCAGCTTCCATTTGATATTAGTAATAAACTTTGGCACCTTTTTCATCACTTTCTTCATTAGCCAGTACATTTCTCCTTTTCATTTCTTTCTTTCAAAGTTTATCTCCAATAATTATAATTATTTCTGCAAAGGGGGTGGTGGCATCATTTTCACAGTTAGGACTGAATATGCAATTTTGAAAGGAGGTCGACTGTCATTAAGTGTAGTTTGCATGTCTACCTGCTGTTATGATGCTTCGTGACTCTGTAACTTCACTTCTAGAGGGTCTGCATCACTAGTTTTTTTATTTCAGAACATTACAATTTAGCCTGAACAAAGCAACCCAAACTATCACCCTAAACTCAACCAACACTGAACTGTTTCAACTTGGCATCAGCACGTAGCGTAAAAAGGGACAAGAAAAAAAAAACATGAAAGGATTTTCCCATTTAATTGAAAATTTTGGGTTACCAAGTACTTTGAAGCTCCCTGCTGCTTCATAAGCAGGTTCTGGGTGTAACATCCCTTCAGGCCCTGACCAAAGGCATATTTATTTAGGGATTGTCTACATGTCAAACTCTTAATACGCCTTCAGGCTTCACCCATGCCCTATTTAAACCCTTCTAGAGGAAACGGTTACTTTTAGTGGACGTAAACTTGCATTTTCCTACCCCCTTTTGGACTAGTTTTTGGGACGCGACAGCAAGGGCACTCATGACATAACAAGCTTTCATACAGTACATTTTATCAGAATGATGACTCTTTTCTGGGGCTCTCTTCTTTTTTCCCCAGAAGTTAATAGGATTAGCCCGTCTGAATCCACCATATCATTCCTTTAACAGAGTCCTCTGTGCTCAGAGTAACAGCAATGACTGCTGCATGTGACGAGGAAGAGGTGAACAGAATGTAGAATGAAAAGATGATAAGAAAATACCCCCAAAAAAAAAATGAAGGAGAGAAGCGCAAAGAGAGACAAAGTCATTTATTAAAGTGTGATGCTGAGCAGCAGAGCGATGGAATTCAAGTGTGGGACGTCAAACATGCAAAGCAAGCAACGGCGCTCGTAAACGAGACAGAGAGAAGAGATTTGTCAACAAAAGAATGAGACGGTGAAAAAATGAATACATTTTGACAAAGTAGGTGAGAGGCAGAGGAATGTGGGGAGACAGCAAGCGACAGAGCTCATGAATGAAAAGGAAATAAAAACAGGAAACAATGACTGCAGCAGTGGAACAGGAAAAAAAATGAAGTGACTAAATTCAAATGTAACTTACACAAGCTGAGAATCACAGCATGTGCTGATGGTTCCCAGACAAAGAAGGATGTGAAAGTAGTAATTTGCTGAAAACTAAATTCTAATCAAGTTAAAACGAAATAAACACATTCATAAGGAAACAATAATTGATCATTCTAAAGATAAATGTTAAATCATTATTTTGTTCAAGTTGAAATTCTAACATTTGGTCTCGAGTGAACATTCCGTTAATTTGAGACCTAAACGATGTAAAAGATGTAAAAAAGACAAAAAGAGAGGCGCCTCGGTGGCTCACCTGAACCCCGTACCACATAGATCAAGGCCTTATCGCAGAAGCATGGGCTCCATTCCAGCCTGAGGCCGTTTGTGTCATTTCCCTACTCTCTCCTTGAATCTCCTGTCTCTCTCTCTGTCCAGTAAAGGCACAAAAACTTCAAAAATAAACCTAAAAAAAACAACAAAAAGAGCGCTTCTTTTGTTTTTCCTTCTTTTTTCATTTTCATTTTTTTCGTAAAGTACTCGTTCAACAGAAGACAAGACAAAAATATGCTTGTTGTCCCTGATTTCATGTGTTATTGCTTATTTGGACATCAACAACATCAAATCAAAAATAATAATGAGTGCAATCTGAGTTTCTCTGTTCATGGCAACATGTATTAATGTGAGCATTTGAAAGGATTAAAATAAAAACGGTCACAGGTCAACAGCAAATGCTCACCAAAAAATCCTCCATTTTCCAGCCTGCCCTGCAGCAAATATAAAACCAATTTAGGAAATGTCTACCCTCCTAAGGTCATGCTGAATTAATATCACTTTATGTAAAAATCCCAAAACTAACAAAACAAACACTGGCTCTAACCAAGGACTTCCGCATTTTTTGCAGCCACCATAGGGGGAGGTGAGGTGAGGGGTATTCACTTGGTTACAATGTGCAATTTCATTGGCGGTGACGCTAAATATCATACACTGAACCTTTAAATAGGATATGGAGCGTTCTAGAAGATGCTGTTTTGAGGCTGGAATTAGCTGTCGTATGCTGTACATCCATATTCTGGAAAAAAGACTAAAGTGAGAAGTGAGACTAAAGTGAGAAGTGAGAGACGGGAAGAGTTTGTGAGTGTGAAGTGTGCGTAATGTCTAAATGAGTTGGCTGATCCTAGAAAGCAAAGACCGGCTTTGCTGTAATTTACACTAAAAGCTCAGATGGCAATTTCAAAAAGACCTTTCAATGCATCAAAAGTTAAACTCATGCATTAAGCCTTGGCATGTGCTGCAGATTTAATGGCGAGTGGGCATATTATATTCCATACAGGCTGTGAAGTGGATGAGTATGAAAATTCATGAACTTGAATTAATCTTATATTTGAAAGGGCATGTTTCCCTACTTAAACTTTAGTCTGTGTGTGTATTTTTATGTGATGCTGTAATGGTTAACTAAATTGCTCTCTGAATATGCAGCAGTCAATAAAAGCTTTCAGACTATCTCCTCTAATGTTAACATGTCTTTCAACCATTCTAGTCAATTCCCACTGGTCTTTATTTCACTGTATTCACTAAGCCCAGCTTTCTCAACTGGCCGGTCGTAGAGCCCTTCTGAATGGGTCGAGAAGTGTATGGTTAAAATTTTTTTAAAAAGGTTGACATTGCCATGGTAAAGCAGACATTTGACTGACAGGGAACAGGCTGAGTTCACGTAGTTGATCGTAGGCAAGATGTAGTGCAAATATGACCGTGAGTGTGAATATGGATTTACAGATGCTCACTGAATAAAAATGGACCGAACCCCCGGTGTGTGATACGTCCAGGGTGTTAGGCGCAACACCCAAGCCATTCTGGATACCACCGAAGTCAAATTAATGTTAAACCAATGTGGAGAGCATCAAAACTAACTAAATTATTTTTTACCAAATCTAATATTTGGAGTTGGTTCCCAGTGGAAGGACGTGTTGATTTTTAATACTTTTGTTGTTTGTTCATCATCTGTCCTAGCTTCTAATATAATACAAATACGTATAATTTCATTGTTTCATTTCATTTTTGTACACAGATATGGTAATTATGGTAAAATGATGTAAAATTACAGATTCTTTATTGAAGTGGGAAAATGCTGTAAATCAATGCACAGTTTTTAGTCAAATAACCCAAACCTAATCTACAAATCCCATGACCCACTATGAAAACTGAAATGTCATTTCAAGCAGTAGTCTTGTCGGCCATGTTCATTTTATGTGCAAACACAGTTGAGCAGTGATGATGTTGACGCAGTAAAGTGGTAGAGTTTGAACCCACTCTGCTGGTTCGGGCCTTTCAGTGTGGAGTTTGCATGCATTTTGAGATACTCATTATTTTGACATAGTCATTATTTTTGAAATACTCATTGTCCTTGAAGTACTTCATTACATCATTATTTTGATAAGCTAGTTCATTATTTTGACAAAGTATCTCATTATCACCATTAAGTCATTATAATGACAAAAAATACCTCGATATTTTGAGATATTAAGTTGTTATATTAATATGCTTAGTCATATTGAGAAAGTAGCTCATCTTTTTCATACTAAATGCTTTAAATCTTTGATGACAGCTGCTACGGACTCCACCTCCACTTTAAAGTCGTGTGTGTGTGTGTGTGTGTGTGTGTGTGTGTGTGTGTGTGTGTGTGTGTGACTGACTGAACGGCAGGGCGTTGCTGACGGAGAGCAGACGGGGACGATCTTTGCTCTCGCCGACGATAAATGAAAGATTAAACAGCCTTTCCGTTCCTTTCCTCGCTGCCACAGGCTTAAGGACATAATCAGTGTGATGACCGTCCAGATGAAGTCACCGCTATTTCTCTGCCGCCTCCTCGCACACACTGACTCATCACAATCAACATGTCTTTGACTCATCATATTAACATGGCTAGTGGGCTCACGTCATAGTAATAACACCGAAAGCTAATGATTCAGCGTTGACTGAGTTTGACAGGCCATCCAACAACATTTCCCCTCTTGGTCTTTCTATCAGTTTGCAGTGTTTGCTCTCAATACTCTCTCTCCTCCCTCTGTCTCTTCTATTCCATCTTTCTCCGCACTTCTCCTCCACAATCTCCCACCTTTTTGTTGTTCTTCTTCTTTCAATTCCCATCTCAATCTTTCTCCAAGTTTCTCCTCCTTCGCCATTTCTCACTTCTCCTCCTCCCCTCCATCTCACCAGACGTGCAGTCCTATTCACTTTTCAACTGGAGGAAAACAGAACTTCTCACTTTGTAGTTGGCTTTACAGAGCGAACCTTCTTCTTCGTCTTCTTTTGTGCTAAAGTAAAGTAGGTGTGAAGTTCTCCTGGACGCTGCAGCTTCTCCCCCTGCTGTGTTTTCAAGAAGCAGAAATCACTCTTATGTATGATATTTCTGAGCTTGAATGTGGGAAGGCTGAATCAATAGCGGCCGCTCATGTAAACGCTGCCCTGGGCTGCGAAGAAAATGAGTCAAACAACAAACTGCATCGCCATGGACATCTATCATCAGTACATTTTGATCAATAACAACACAAAATCAATGCAACTTTTCTGTCACAGTTACACACAAAGCTGAGCTGTACATACTTTCGGCACAATCGCTGCCGGTTATAATGCTGCATGTTATTTCCATCGATTTATTTCTCCCCTGTTTTCGTCTGCAGCTGCATCGTCGCCTGTCCACATGTCCTTAAGCAAGACGCCAGGTGCTTTGTGAGAGGGCTGCCAGTTTGAACTCTGCAGGTAAAAGAAATTCTTCATAATATCCCCGCAGCTGCAGTGGTGATTCAGAAAGGACCTTTTCTTCTTATAGCCTTTGATTTTGCGTCCTGTATCTCCCTCTCTCTCTCTGTTGTGTGTGACTCAGTGGTTTGTTGGCGTAATATATTCTCAATTTATGTTTGATTTAATAGGCTCTTAAATGTCAAAAATAAATATATTTTTTATTCATTTATTTTTTGATGTGGGAGTAGGAAAATGTCAGAAGCAATAACACTGACAACAGGTCCTCATTTCTGAACAACAAACATATTTGATTTTCTTGCGGGGGACCTGTTTAACTGGAACATGTGAAATTTTCTGGTCTGCTCAAGTAACTGTAACTGAAATCATTTTAGTGAGGTTACAAAAAAAGACGCTGTGTGTTTTTTATTCATCAGGTTTCACTACAAGATTTCTCAGTCTTTCTGTACAATCAAACATTAGAACTTTTCTGCTGATGGATCTATTGACCAGTCACACTTGACATAAGTATGGAGCTTTTGTCCAACAGTTCCGGGGTTTAACTTACCATTGTAAGACTCTGGCGCTGTGCCTCACACCTGGATTCCACCACGGATGGCTGTGCGGCGTTACGGTAGAGACGCAGCCTCCAGAGCTGAGTGCAGCCACTCCACTGGAGAGGCATTATGTACATCTGCGCAATGCTCGCGTTTCCACTAGACGCAGTGTGTGTGAGAAGCATCCCAGAAAAGGCTCAGCGCTCTGCTTCACTAAAATTACACGTCTGGTCTATTTTTGATGGAAGCTACATCAACATGCACAGAGTGGATGACACAGGCAGTAAGTCAGACACATACACGTGACTCCTGATTGCATAACATCGTCAACAGCAAATACAACGAAATATAGACATGAAATAATTATGAGGATGAATGTATTTTTAACTAGACAGTCAGAGATTGCAGACCTTCGCCCCCTTAGATCATATCCACCCTGGTGAATAATCCTGCTATGGTGTGAATACAATAAAAGAAGCATATATGTTATAAATCAGTTCCGTGACCCTTAAAACATGCTCCCAGAAAGTTAGTTGCGGTGGAGTGGATGTGATTTCAGCTGTGTTATCAGACTGAGTATGAACAGGTCTTATATGAAAAAGGAATGAACAATGAGGGTAAAAAAAACAAACAAATCTGAAGTTACTATCTTCAAAAATCAAGCAGATTTAGAAATTAAAATGAAAATATGCTCTCAGTTCTGGATTGTCAGCAAGAAATGGATCATGTTGATAGATATTGTTATGTAGCATGTGTGTGATTTTTTTTCAGAGCAAAAGCAGTCTTCATTTCCAAGAAAATCCATGTTGTTCATAACTTGTCATTTCCAAATAGACCCGTGTTATATCGTTTCATGACTTGTGAACTTACATTATATCAAATGTGTCTAACATTGTGTGAACTCTGAGAAATCTCGACAGTATGTGACATTTGGTCGCCCGCCGGATTGTGTTTTCTCCCTTTTGTTAAGGGAGAAAACACCGCATCTGCCTGTCTTCCCTTCAGTAGTTGAGTGGTGGTCAATGGGGAAAGACAAATCATTTTGGATCCTGTTTCGCTATCAACAGCAACATCTAATTTAGTGTGAAATGGCTCAGTGCATCCCTCGTCTCATGTGATACATGTCACCAACACCAAAACGGCCTTTACTTTGGCACATTTCACCTTGTTCTTTGAGAGGAAGGTGAAAATGTGGTGATGTTCATCTCTTTTAACGCTAGTCTGGTCGTGTTGAAGGTGCAGAGACATCTTCAGCAGCTCGTGGAGGGAGAAAGTTATGATGACGTCTGACACTTTCAGGTGTGTAGTCTCTGTGTCTGCTGGGATTTGTCTACTGCGCTGTAGAGAAAAGACACCATAATTTATTCAAATAATCATTATAAATGGGCCGAGTGCTAGTATAAAGACAGTGTTTTACATAAAGCTTTGCAGCGTGGGTCGTGTGTGTGTATAGCATTAAACACACAGTATGTCGTTTCTGCAGCCAGGGCTCTCTGAATCAAAACAATAATAAAAGATATCGTAGATGACGTCTTGAAGTTAGCGTGGGATCTGACACATTACACATTACATATGCTTTATGTCTGTCAGTCTGTTTCTAGTGATATGAGTCTGTTTGAGTCTGCCTGCAATATAACTGTTCAAATCGTCTCCATAGCTACGTCTTTACTTTAGGAAATGAACAAAGGGAAGCCAAAAGTGTCACAGATGATGAGCTCAGAAAGAGAGAGGGAAAAGTATGAGCTGTCAAAGAAAATGAGAATAATCGACTCTCTGATGTCCACACTAATGTGTTTTTGTATCACGCATGACTTTTCCTCCATCTACATCATTTTATGATCCTCCCTAACCCTGACTCTGCACATACTGATGCTCAGCTGTGGCGTCACATTTTGATTCACGGGACAGCCCAACAGACCTCTAGACAACGCCATGGTTACGTATAAAAACAACTTGGTTAGGGTTAGAAAAAAGTTCTGGGGAAAGGCTAAAAACGAAGGACTTACATTGGCTTCTATCAGGTACGTCAGAAGTGGATGCTATCGGGGTGTTGAAAGACTTTCAGAAACACTGCTGACCCTGTTTTGATTTAGAATCTCCTTGGTTGTTGTAATGTGGACATGAACTGACTTTCGGAATCAATGACGCACACCCGCACACCCACATTTGCTGCGTCCTGATTCGTCGAGCCCCTGTCACACGATCCCTACGGGAAGTAAGTAATGCTTTTGACATTTACATGCACTTGTAGACAGTCACTAAGCTGTGCATATTGAGGAGGCGTGCTTCAAAAAAAAAAGTCCTGCTGTACAAACAACAGTCACAAACTATTAGAGGTAAAAAAAAAAAAATCAATTGTGACTGAAAATCCTGCTGTGATAAGAGACAGAGTGTGGGTTGGCTTAGCTGAGGACTAAGACTTTTTAAAGGCCACGCAAACAAGTGCCAGAGGTCTTGTTGATGATGGCAGGAGGTGGTTCGGATTACCTGCATGAAACCACGAGATGAAAGAAGCAGCTCTGGACACAATGATGCATGATAGGGAAAAAAAATATCAACAGCACTTTTCAGAAAACAGTGTGCTGACTCTGATCGCTTGTATAAAACAGCAATAAAATATGCTATCAGGCGGTTTAATGTAACAATATAACATTTTTTTTTTGTCATTTTGACTTTCTGAAATCATGGTGATTTTAACTATTCAGACTGAAACAATAACTTTACGCTCTGATTCTCTTGTATTTATGGTGTTCATATTCATATGTTTATAGTCTACAGTCATGGCCATAAGTTTTGGCAGCGACACAAATGGACTCTTTGCATAAATTTTAAGTATTTGCCAAAAGAAGTCTTTGAAACTTGTGAAAGGCATATATTGTTCTTCAACATACCACACAAACGTGGAAAAAAAACTCAAAAAACTGAAGCAGCAATATTTGCGAGAAAACTAAAGTAGGGCGGCGCGGTGGTGCAGTTGTTAGCACTGTCGCCTCACAGCAAGGAGGTCCTGGGTTGGAACCCAACACCGGCCGGCTGGGGCCTCTCTGTGTGGAGTTTGCATGTTCTCCTCGTGTGTGCGTGGGTTCTCTCCGGGTTCTCCGGCTTCCTCCCACAGTCCAAAAACAGGTTAATTGGTCACTCTAAATTGCCCATAGGTGTGAATGTGAGAGTGAATGGTTGTTCG
>JAPQRN010000455.1:0-17421 GCA_037367275.1 Coranthus polyacanthus | reverse complement strand
TCCTATTGAACATGTATGGACATCACGAAGAGGACAATCAGACAACGACCACCACGGACTGTTGAGCAGATCAAGACTTGGAAACAAGTTTTAATAAAAGAAGCAGAAAAAAAGACCATATCCTTGAAGGATTGACATTAGTCATTGATGATGCTGAGGCAGTGGGGGCCCCAAATCAAATTCTGCTTAGGACCCATTAAAGGCTTTGGCTGGCCCTGATTATACTGCATTAATCACGTGGGTTATGAAATTTCATCATCAGTGTTTGTCAGTGCAGCCGTAAATGGTTGCTTTCATTTTGTTGTAGGATGTATTTCTGTAATTTGAGAAATAGTGTATTGTATTTTAATCAGTACATTTTGCCAGTATTTTGATACATTTGATGTATTTATGTCCATCTCTGCAGATATCCAACATTTAACCCTGTAGCATTCCAAATGGTGGTAGAGGACAGTAAAGACAGGTGCAAATGCCGTCTTACCACATGGATTAATTACAATGCATCATGGTCGGTAGTCCTTCTGTGATTTTACCCTCAGACTGCCATCATTAGCACTCTCCCTCATGTCCCACCTCCACCTCCCCAGCTTCCCTCTGTCACCTCCCAGCGACTATTTGATTCATTTTTATTTGAGATTAAATCTCTGATATTTAGATTAAAGAACGGTCTTTAACTCTGAGGTCTTTCTTCTTTTATTCCCCCTCCTGTATGAACACATTCAGTGTACTGTGTGTCATCAAAAACATTGTAGCAGTGGTCTGATTTATTGATAAGACTTGACAGCGTGCTTGTTGTGGGATACCCAGACTGTATTGCAAACATTTGAAGAAAAAAAAGAAAAAGCCAGCATCTACTGTGTTATCTTTCTTTCCCTTTGATTCTGCCACCAAAGTTATCGGACTGCTGTGCTCTTCAAGTGTAACTGGATGTGAACATAAGCCAACCCTCATGTAGACATTCAATTTCAAAGCCTTTTAAAAACATGAATCGATAAAGTTGCTGCCTCATCAACACACACTGCTTCAAGAAATGCCTGGCCATGAGAGGGCTGAAAACACTGTGTGTGTGTGTGTGTGTGTGTGTGTGTGTGCAAACTCCGCAACACGATCATTTAATCTTTATCATTGTGCCTCTCTGCATGTCTGGTCATTATCGTAAGTGGGGAAGAGTTTTCTGAGTGTGGGAAAGTTGCTGTTTCTGTGAGTGTTCTGACTGTTTGTTATTGCTGGATGACTGGGAATCTTCACGTTTGAATACACAGTATTTAGATCTGTTTATCTACAACAGTCTGCATTTGGGTGTGTGGATGTAATACAGCAGTAAACGAAACATGAGGAAATGTTTTCACTTAGGGTACTTTTCACACCTACCTCGTACATCAGAAAATGTTATTTCTTTAAAGAAACATATTTACTCACCACTATTGTGCTACAACATGAGAAATAAATACCAAAATTTGAAAGACCTGATTCACTTCAATGTGGAGATACTTCAGGACTATATTGCTCTGAAGTACAAATTACTTTTTTTTTAGATTTCAGAAAGCTATAATTTGGCAAATATGCAACTGTAAATCTTCTTTTACAGACATTTTGTACCTTATAACAACCCCTGAAAATGTCATGTATCTATCATGAATAGTTCAAAAGCGATGACTTCTTGAATTTAGCATCTTTTTCATTGTTTTTAAAGTAAAATCAGTGTCACCACATTTTAAAATCCCCAATATCTTGAAAAATAATGAAGATATAAGGCTGAAATTTTGTATGGTGTTAATGACTGGACTAATAAGATTATTTTCTGAAAGTATGAAGCAAATTGGAAATGGTCAGTCAGGAACATTTTCCTAAATCTGATGATTTGAGGGGGAATTAGCCTGGAATATTTTATTTGAAAGACATTTATAACCTTAACATTAATTTTGTCTAAACACTATGGCACTGACCTTTAGGTGGTCTTCACTTGGTGTTCCTCCTCTTTGAAGACCGTTGCACTCAAATCTATAACTGGACATTTGACAAATCATGGGATTTTAATCCCAGGACATCATGGCTTGCTTTAACCCAGAGTTTTATTTACTTTGATTTGTTTGACGAAGAGCTACACCAAATGGAGCTTAGGTGTCCCACATTACAGCAATTCACCACATATGTGTAGTTTGGAAGATTCATTTGTGCACTATAACACCACAACATAAAAAATGGAGACATTACTTACCAAGCTATAAAAGTATTTTGCAGACACCGATAGACCAAATACTCAATTTTTAAAAGAAGCTAGACAATGTCCTCTTAAATGGACGCCCCATAAAATAGAGTAAGATATACAGTGCAGTGTATATATTTACCATTTTCCCAGATGTAACTTGCCTTTCTTTGCCACTGATGCATGGGATTGTTGATTACATGCATCAGCAGCTCATCACTTGAGCCTTTCTCAGCATCACTTCCACAGTGAGTCCCATTTAATCGGAAATGAAGTTACACAAGAGTGGTATTCCCTCGGCGGGCTTCCCATGCCATGTTCACGTAAACTGATGGTCATTACTGAAATGTGAGTCGTCACCATCTAAAAAGGTCATGCAAGGATTTCAGCTCTGCAAGGATAAAATACTGTAAATATGCTACCTGACTAGGATATGAGATAATTAATGCATACGCCTCCCCCGACATCTATAGATTAATACTAATACAACCAAAAAAGTCAAGTTAAAAAGCATCAGAAAATTCAAAGGACTGAAACCACAGCCTGCTATTTTTAAAGTTAGACGTGCAGTGTTTGCTGTCTGTTCTCTTTTTTCCATTCAAACAACCTTTAAGTCTCTATTTATAGATAATTTCCTCTTTAATTTCTCAGTTCTTAAGTTTTCAATTATGCACAGTCTTTTAAGTACACTAGCTATAATTGCATAACACATCTCAAGCCTGACCACGGATTATTAGCTGGTGTCAGTATCCACAGCAGGCTTTATTATACATAAATCTTAAAGTACTTTGTCCTACAAACGTCCCTGCAACTCCACTTAAGCAGACACTCACTTGCATGGACATTTGACTCATGTATTGAAGCTGACGGTTTCCTCTTTTGTGTGCGTGTGGGTGCATGTTGAGGCACGCTACATGACTCAGTGGAAAATTAGGTGCTTTTCAAATTTTTGCCAGCGTACCATATTCACATTTTACTACATTTAAATGTGTTTGTATGCATGCAAACTCAACATAGCTCTGTACAGTGGCTGATTATATATTGTGAAGTACATGAAGTATAGGAGACCTGAAGTATGCAACAAAAGTCACAGCTACTGTAAGATCAATCGAGGGCAGTGTCTGTAATTCGGTCTGTATTATGTGTGTGTGTTATGTTTCTGCATGCATGTGTGTGTTGGCTATTATTAGTAGAGCTCCAGTCAGTCAGCAGGACAGATTATGATTTATCAGGCCGGTATAAACTATATTGGTATATACTCTGTCATCTGAGGTGGAATCACATTTCTTAGGCCCTGTTTACACCTGACATTAAAATGTGTCTGTGGTGATCACTTGTTATCGGATCACACTTCCCTGCTCCAATATATGGAAATAAACAAGCTCACGTAAAGCCTAAAACACAGCACAAGCTTTCATTTCAAGTTTAACAGACTGGATTTAAAATGCTTCTTTGTAAATTTAATTCACTGTGTTGCTCAAAGACAACTGGCAGCTTTAAGGTGGAGTGTTTTTTTGCCTGTTAGTCCATAAATGAGTCAAACCTTAAAGCTGCAGGAGCCAAAATCAGGGGGGAAAAAATGCCAGAATTTGAAAATACACATCTTCCCTATGTAGTTCTATCGCCTCAGTCCAAATGAAAAGGCTAAATATAAAGATAGATGACATGACGCAGTTTCACGCTGCTGAGCCACAAAGTAGAGTCACATATAGTACCTGAAGCTGTCAGTCACATATTCAACTCCCCTACCATATTTAAAATATCTTAAGAGATTTATAGATTGACTTGTAATATGTCAGTGTTTTTGACATTTTTTTCTCTCATTTACACGCAGGACATCAGCTGAGTAGGCAGTTCTTCGTTTTCATACTACTCAAAGAATCTCTAAATGCGGTCTGTTATCAGATCTCAAGGAGTCCCCAATGTGTCCTAACTGAAATAACACCTTGTATTGAAGCTGTCAACTTACAATCAGTCTGTATTCATAGAACATTTCTCTAAAACGTTTGACTTTTCAAGCCATTAATCTTATCTGTACACTTTAAACTCTACTGCTTTTCAGTATTTGTGGTATCACATACATTCAGAGACTCATTGATTAGCATTGATTCATGAAGGAAAACCATGTAGTTTCTAACTAGCAACTTATTCAAGAAAGGCTAAAAACAAGCATTCATTTGGAAGTTTAAAACATCAACTTTATTAATTGAAACAACTTTATAAAGGCTCTGTCTAGTTCACATTAAAAAGCAACCAGTTTTACACTTTTCCATTCTTAGACAAAGCAAAAGTAAAATTGGTATTTTACCTTATTAACTTGTATTTATGATACTAACTGTTAGAATATGTTCATTCCATAAGTGCTTAGGGTCACAGCAGGGCTGGAGCCTATCCCAGGCAAAGACAGGGTTCATCACATAGTTGAAATATAGATTCACACCTACAGGCAATCTAAAGTCACTAATTGACTTATTAACCCTCAGTACACCCTTTAAGGCCCGTGTTTAAAAATATCAATGATAGTCAATGGGGCCAAAAAGGGCTCCAGGAGGAAGAATATGAGGCTTTGGTCTAGACAGTGGAATTTTTTTTTTCAGTGTTGATGCTGAAATTCTAAAATTCCTTAAAAAATGAACATCTTTGCCAGATATCATCATCTCAGCATAAAAACTGCCAAAATGAGAGCAAAAATACCATTGAGAATCCTTAAAAGGGTCGCAAGAGGACCTGAGGGTTAAGGTGCATGCATTTGGACTGTGGGAGGAAACCAGAGTAGCTGAAGAGAACCAACGCAGACACGAAGGGATCATGCAAACTCCACACAGAAGGACCCGAGTTGGCCAGACCTGGGTTCAAACAATAGACTGTATATGTTAGTGACAGAGGAACCATGACGTCACCCATTGGTTTCTGAACTGCCCTTTTGAAGCCAGTAGTTTGCGATTTGGCTGTCTTTTTGGAGCTGGATGTGACCATATTTGGACAAAAGGGGCGAAACTACGGGAGCCCAAGGGGTCAAAGGGTTAGGGTTAAGGTGAGCTAAATGCTAAGCGCTAGCTTACTGACTCTGTGAAACGGTAAACTTCATCAAACATTGCTTAACAACAAGGTCCAACTCAGTAGAAGAACGAGCCGTCATTCCAACATGTCAATCAAAGCCTGACACGGCAGACATCAAAGCTTTCTATTAGCCCTGAGATCTGATTAATGGAGGAAACATTTAAAGATGGACCATCACATCAGTCATTAGAGGGTCTGAATCAAACGCCTGAGACTGGAGTGAGACCTGGAAAAAAATTACTGACTTAGTATTTTTAGAGAAAAGTTCAATGGAAGTCTATCAGAGTCAGGGCTTTTTGGAGCCACCCCCAGTGGCAGTCAGCGGTATTACAACATTAAGATATTGCTGCATTGGCTTCATTTTGGAGCTGAGTCCCTTGACGCTTGGCGTAAACCCAGGACCTTCTTGGTGTGAGGTGACAGTGCTAACCACTTCAACACTGTGTCACCCAGAATATGTTTGAAAAACAAATAAATACAAGAGAGTCAGACACCACAACAATTCTTCTAGGTCTTTAAGGGTTAATTCCAGGTCTGAACAAGGCCTTAGGTTTCCCAACACACACAGAAACACAAACACAGAATACACATGCACATACCTAACAGAATATATGAGGAGGGAAAACAGTGGTCTCCTTGCTTTCTCCTCCCTTCTGCCAAATGCCTTTTACTCACCAAACACACACAATGTGCAGAGATGATATGCAGAAAGGCTATCTGATACACGTGAACACACACACAGTAGACACACACAGTATGCCCCCACCGGCAGTCACTCAAGGATTATTTTAGATCCGAGTCTGTGGGACTCCTTGCATACAGTACATACTTCCAGCAGGGGGAACTAGGTCTGCAGAGGCGCCACCGAAAAAGGCACTAATCCTGGGTGTCAAGACCTCAAGCCTAAAAATTTGAACATGTAACCTGCAACACACCGCATCGATGTGCTCTATGGCTGCAGAGGAATTAAATGCACAAGTCAGTTCTGTATGTTCAGTATGTGGATAATTTTATCTCACGCACATATACAGACATTGTCAGACAGATATAGAGACATTTTCTTAAGGAATGTTTGTCTAAATACTGTGTTTGGTGTCTCCCCAGATTCATAATATAACTATTTGTGTGCATGTCTAGTTACTTTGTAAATGTTTTGTGTCATTTTACAAGTTACAAGTTGTGCAAGAGTCCACATGAATGACAAATAAACAGAAAATAAAGTGTGTGTGTGTGTATGTGTAAAGTTTAGAAGAGGGTGGGACCCATTTATGTCTGTTTGTCAGAGCAGAACAGCTGCCATTACTCCTGACACACAGCACAATAAGGCTACTGCTCTGTCATCGAGTGTTTACCACTTCCTCCTCCTCCCTACTTGTCTCCTCCCTCCATTCGCATATAGTATAGTACTACATGCTCTAGTTGACAGCTCAAGCCGAGCCAGCGCATTCCACATTATTACTACTTCAGATGTTTGTGGCCTAGATGCGTGCCGATTGGTTGAGCTGCCTCTGACACTGGGGCTATTGAGAACCAATGGAGGGCCTGTTCTGAGGAGTGAGGAGACAGATGGAAAATTCAAAGGGAGCTCCCTCTGCTGGTGCATTACAGAGACTGACACAGACTTTGTTAATAGAATGTAATCTAATATTCACTTCACAAAGGTACATTTGTGTCCTAACATTTGCTCAGATTGTTATTGACTCTAAAGCTTAGTGAAATTTTTTAAACACAACTGGAAAAAATATATTAAATTCAACAAACAGGAGCTCTGAAAGTTGACTCAGCAGGAGCGCGTGCTGTCAATCACAGCTGTCAATCAAAGTCAAACACAGCAGGCATCAAAGCTTTCGATTAGCCCTAAAACCTAATGGAGCAATAATTTATAGATGGACCACCAGAACACCTCTTAGATGGTCCAAAGAAAACAAATGATACCAAAATGACTCCAGAAAAAATATTATGTTGGAACGAGCATCTAGTGGCCATCAGTGGTATTACACTTCAACATAGTGGCCAAGTGAAGCCATGGTGCAAGACATTGGGAGTGTTTCAAAAGCCATGTCAGCCTGTTTGAGCATCAGCGACATGTCTTGTCTGTCTTGTACATGTCCTGTGTGTTTGTGACAGAGCAAACAGAGAAAGCTGAGCTGTGCAGGGTATCTCTTGTATAATAACTGAGCGCTTTAGCGAGGCTGGTTGAATTTTAATCAACTTCTGCAGGGTTTTCCATCGCCTCTGGTCCCACGGCTCAGAGATCAGAGAGAATTTTTGAGCACAGTGTCCCTCAGCCTCTCGTACTCACTCACTCTTATTCTTTCTGCTTTGCTCGCTTTCTCCTCCACTTCTCTCCCCATTTTGCACTTTCCCTCTTTTTCTCATAACTCTCATTTCCTCCCTCTTGAGCTTTTGTCTCTCTATTAATCCCTTTTTGTGTCTCACACTTTTTGGTTTCTTTCTCTCTCCACTCCCGTCTCCCTGTGAAATTTGTATTAGAGCCACTCGAGGCATAATTATCACTAAGCCTCTCTTACTTCCACGGCACACAGAACAACTCACTACTCTCAGCACAAAAACTTGCCACTGAAGGACAAAATGCTGTGATGAACTTTTAAAATCATGCACAATGGCTGACAAAATGTTTGGATAGTTTTTTTTTCTTTCTCTCCATGCAGATTATACAACATACAGTTCATTTTCCTAATACCTCAAAGCCATTTAAGGAGTTTAATACTTTTTTTTTTATTCATGTCAAAGTTCTGCAAGCTCACAATTTGTGGGAGATGTTACATATTTTTAAATTATACATTACATTTGCATGCAGTGTACCATTTCACACATATGGCTTTATACTGTATGTGCTAGTTTGAATTGTTCTGCTGAAGGCTAGAAAAGAGGCAGAGATGAAACAAATGAAAAAGTCAAGAGAGCAAGGTAGTTGACATGACAGAACGGTGCACAAACAGCACAAAAGACAGAAATGAAAAGACTAGAGGCAGTGAAAAAGTCTTGAATGATGGCACTGATTTGTGTCCTTTGTTTCATACACATGCATGTCAGAGTCAGAGTGTTGGCAAGAGACTGGCGATGATTACTAATTCATAAGGATTAATGGTTACTATTTAAAAACCTACCATTCTGCAAAGAGCCCTACGAACGTTGTGTCTTGCTTCTGGGACCATAAGACAAAATAGGCCCCTGGCTAATCTTAACATGAGGCACGGCTCATAAAAATTCAACACCACAGCAATTTGGCACAGAAATAAAAAAAGTCATGAATTAGTTAATCTATCCCTTAATAAACTGCCTCAGAATAACACAACTTGCTATATATGTAATCATATTAATTAAATCAGAGCTTTCATCTATTTATAAATGTACAGGAGTGAGTCCCATGGGAATAGAAAATAGTTTGCAAAGTGGTCAATCTTATTAGAACAATGAGCATAGTGACTGAAAAGTGAAGACATTCCATGAGACGACACAGTTTTTGCTGACTGCCTACATGCTAAAAATCAATGCTTAGACATGTATCCATGGCACCAAAAAACAAAAGTGCAAATACATTTGATTTTGATTTGCACTGTTTGCAATTTTGCAACACACTTCCTGCAAAACACTACACGATCCTTCTGACATTAGACACATGGTTCAAAAACTCTTGCAAACATTGAGGAAACACTTGCAAACAAATACAAAACATGCCTACAATTGGCAAAAAACACTTAGATACACATACACCAGTAGAATTGCAGTCAGTCTGAGCCTTAGCACTGCATAGACCTCAGGTAAGATCAGATCATTGTGACAAGTTTGGAAAAATGGAGGAGGAGCAAGAGGTGGACAAAGAAGGAGGCCAGTTAAAAGATAAAAAAGATTTTAAAAGATAAATAGGAGTGTGACATGTGATTATGATGACACTGTTTGTGATGTGGATGAGGAGCAGTAATCCATAAACCATCCACCACACCCCTTACAATCCCATTTCTTACCATGTTTGCAGTAACACATTGTATTGAATACTATGATTGTACTTTTATGTTTTGCTGTTGCTGTAAAAACCTGCAATGGTAAAGAAAGAAAAAAACAACCTACATACAGGCCTATATTTTTTCTATAAGTCTTTCTATTTCTGTGTTAATTAAAAGATGAGTAGATTTTACTAACTTACTAAACTAAATATACAGACAGGAGTGCTTTGTGTAAAGTACATCAGTGTTGTCACTGCTTTGAAAGTCATTCAAATGGCACATGTGTAGATCAGTTGTTGCAAAAATGCCATTTTGATTGTTAGGTTTTGATTGAGGAGTTTCATTTCAACATATGAGAGATGTTCGTCAAAAAGTGTTGTGTCTTTAGGGTCTTATGTGTGGAGTTTTGACACAGTGAGACAAACTGTGTGTAAGCAACCAGCGAAAACTGGAACATTATACAAAAACTACCACTGGCACTATACTATACTTCCCTTACTACAGCCTGCTTCATGAACTTGAAAAAGCATCACGCCAATACAAGTATGAATGTCCAATACTTGTCTATTACCTTGGTGCATTATTTACATCAATGGATATTCTGTCACAGAAAACAGACATTGTTTCTTCATCTAGTTTATGTTAAGTTAAAATGAGGCATTTTATTTAATCTCACCACACAAACCAATACTGTGCATACAGGTGTATACTTCAGATGTAATAATAGAAGATACTGTATGTATATGCAATACGCATCTTACAAATGAAATAAGATGGAACTCATCCTTATACCATGTCTACACATAAGATGTTCCTTTTCTTCACCGGTCTTCAACCCATGCCTTTCTCAGCTCTGTCCCACATGCAATAAAGACATTTCCTTCACAGTTTTAAATGTTAAATTTTTGTAGTTGCTGCTCTATGAATACATTCAAAAAGGTGTTACTGAGCATCTTTATCTTCTACATTTTGTCTTGGAAATGTTTATTTTGATTTGTGAGAGCTACTATACAAAAAACTATTAGTGATAGACACATGGAGAAGCTGATATGGAGTCTTTAATTTAATATTTTTGTCAACTAATTTCATTTTTAGGGCTTTTTGAAACTTTTTTAAAGCACAAAATATACTTTGTAATAATTTAATAATAATCAATGACAACAATTTGTAACATATACTGTACATAGTGAATCACCATCACTTCCACATCTGACTCCAAAACACACTTTACTTAAAATATGTGGCCTTCGAGATATTTCTTTTTTAAATTCCACAAACAGAGTTTAACATTGTGCTTCGGTTCAAATCTGACAAGAACAGCAGCAATAAATTACACATCTGAGAAAAACGGTCAGTGCTGAACAGTTGCCCTGAATGATGAGAATTACAGACCATAAAACTCAAAATATAATTTAAATTAAAAAACATAACATCCATTGTTTGTACTTATATCTTTACTGTTCAGCCTGGCAGAAACACAGAAAATAAACACTTTATCCAAATGTCCATAGGCACAGAGACTGGATAGTCAGAAAACTAGCATTGTTTCAGTCTGGGAGCTTAAAGAAAAAAAACAATACAACCTTTTGAACCTCAATAATTTTTAATCTGGCTTTAAAGCCCGCATATGTAGAATTAAGAATTATGTGATTATTTTTATTTGACTAGCATAGGTTTTTGCATAAAACTTGTGAACTTTATTCGATAAGCAGCGTGTTATTTTAGATACAACCACTAAAATAACACCAAAGATAAATCCATCTTACAGATAGGGGCTCTGAGCTTTACAAACAGAATCAACCAAAAATATAGGATGTATGCTGTATAAATATCAGGACCACTGGACAGCTCTCAGTTTAGCAAACGATGTGACTTTCATAAATCATAAAACATCTGAAAGCTTCCTGACATGTTATACGTTAACTCGCTGGTAAAAGAAAATATTTTACACCTAAAGATGCAAAACATAATTTCTTTAGCTCCACTATGTTAGGCTTAAATTGTATGTATCCCATTTGAAAGTGCAATCTGAGTCAAAGATTCAAATGTATTTTAAGGATACTCAGCATTTAACCCCTGATATGAGAAAAAGGGGTTGGCGGAGGAGATGTTATCTGCCTCCGCGTCGCTGGACAACGATGGTCCCTGCCACGATGTCATAAACAGTCCTGTTGTGCTGAAAAAACAGGAGTGTTATGAAGACAGGAAAGAGGAAGGCGATGGAGAAGTTCTTGTTGAGGGCCCGCACAGTGGAGCTGTAGAAGTCCAGACAAAAGAGACAAAAATTGATGGACAGACGTAAGCACACCAACATGCTTTACATGGAGGAATCAGAATTTTCTAAAGATTTTTACAATGTCATCAAGTAATGAGCTCTTCCATCTAACATTAACACTAATTTAAATGCATCTTACACATTTAGCGCTCAATAAGATGTATGTTGTGTCTCAATTCAAAGTTTTTTTTTTTTTTGTTTTTTTTTTATTGTCCCCGAATTGAAATCCGCGCTCTGCATTTGACTAGGAGCAGTACCTCAAGAGCACTGACAGGAGAAGTAACCTCACATACATGTTTTTGAAAAACACAACACAAGGAAGAACATGCAAACTCCACATAGAAAGACCCTGTTCGGCACCATTTTAGTGCACGTGTGTTTGCACAGACTATTACTGAAAAATACAGTGCTCTGTAAGTACCTGGATGGGGTAGTCATGATTACAGATATACCAATTGAAGGGTTTGGTTGATTAATCACCAAAGACAGGACATTTTACGCACTATCTGTATTGGCAAGATTTGGCACCAATATTGGTTGAAGTGTAAAACTTTGCTTCTAAAAAACTACTGACTTTGAGGGAAGATAAAAATTGCTCCCACCTAGGTTTTTCACAGTTAGTTAAATGTTCAGTTCACAGTCCCAGTTAATTAAAACCCTCAGACCACGGTGCTCCGGTGTCATTAAATGTTCAGCTGCACAAGATGTGTCTACCGTTGGTGAGCTCACCTTAGGCCACCTGCGTTACACTTTGATAGGTTAACACTCAAATTCCACACCTGTCACTGTCCACAGAGCAGGGTTTCACACTAAGTGAGAGCATGCACAGTGCTCACTTGTTACTGTTTTAATGAAGCAATGACACTGTGAGTGCAGTAAGTTACTGGGCTGAAGACAAACCTATGTATGTGTTAATGCAGATCACATGTATATAGCAATGTTCTGCTTGTAAACTAAAAGCTGTGTGGAAAGAGATGCAAGTTTTCTCACTATTTCTATAAAAGTGATAGTAAACCTTAAAATATGTTTCTTAAAATATGCTCTTAAAACCACTGTATCGATCATCGGTTAGAATGTATAACGTCTTAAAACACGTCAGTGACACAACACAGGCTGCAGAATGGACCTTTTTGTTGTTTAACTCTGATAGGTTTCCCCATGGGAAAGGACTGTATGAAGGCACGAAAAAGAAGAGAAAATGCTCAAAACATAGAGCACACTTAAGGGGATATTTACTTTTAGGTGGGCCTTTCTTGGCTGTTACAACCAGTACAAAAACTCAAAAACACAAACATGTGTCTTGTGATTCTCTGTCGTATGAATGTCCCTGAACTACTCCTGTCACATCCACACCTGCACTGATCACTCCTGTCTCTCCTCTTTCCGACTTTGTAGTGGTTTTCAGGATCATGCAGTGGGTGGAGTCAGAGGGTTTAGTATCATGTTTAGTATCAGTATTTAAGAGTAGGTCACTGTCTGCCACAATATTTGTGGATTATTATGAGCCTATGGCAGGTCAAGTTAAGGCTATAGAGGACGTAACTCTACACTGTCTATGAGTGGAAAACACTGATGTTTATCAATCACAAATCAAACATAAAATCAACTAATATGAACATTTTTAATCATGATATTACCCAGGCCTTCTTGGAAGTGGACTAACAGAAGTATCAGAAATGAGACACGGCGTTTGTTTAAGTAACAGTATGTGATCACTCACGCAGAGAGGGAGACATTAGTCGCTGGGACAACTAGGACCCGGTTTGGTCGAACCAGAGTCGATGTGTCACATGTCACCACTCGAAGGCCAAGTAGAAACTTCCCTGGTGTGGCACCACCTGCGCTCCAAATGCAGATTGTCTGATGGGATGAGGAAGATAAAACACACGTCTGATATTCTGTGTATGAATGCTATTTCTTAATAACCAAATAGATTCCTGGCAAGGACAATGTATTACACAACAATTATTAATATATAAAAGGCAGAAGTACAAATCATACCACACTTTGACACAAATCAAGAAAAAGACTGGAAATACTGTACATTTTTCAGGTTTGCACAAACAAGCTCATAAAACACAGCAGGAAGATAAACGCCAGATGGCATTTGTCTGAGCAGAGGTGCCTCCTTTTCCCAGTGCTGGTTCACTTGGGAAAATGAGAGGCTGACACAGAGCTGCTCCAGCCTCAGACCTGATTCATGACTTCATCTCAGGCAACTCTGAATGCAACATTGCATCACTGGTCTCTGTGGGAAATGTTACGTTGCAGAGAACTCCATCTCCGCTCAGCTCTCCATAAACAAAATGAGAGAGCGCTTCTTAATATCAATGAACAAACAGGCTATAGGCTATGTGCTAACTGTTTAAAAGAGGTTAGCCTGTATTTCTATATCCACATCAGATATCACTTAAATGTATTCTGTATAATTCCAAGTTGCTCTGACAAAGGTTATTTTATTGAATCGTTTTAACTTGGGCAACTGTTTTTAAATCCATGACTGTAAAAGTAGCATTAACGACAAACCCCAAAAACATTTTCAGTCATGACGTGTCAGTGTAAAACATGACCCACCTCATATACACACACCAGCACCCTGTAGACCAGAGCTACAGCCATCATCTTCTGCAGATCCTCCATGGATGTGTTCTCATCTATCTCCTCCACAATGAAGTGGGTGATGAATTTGGCAATGTCCCTTAAAAGAGGAGAGACAGTATGCCTGTGTGAAGGTGGATCTGGGGGACGGTGAAACAACTTGGCATTAAGATACATTGTGAACTCGTCATATAAATATACAAATTCTAGACTTTGCATAGCTGCCCCGGAGCAAGGCAGGTGCCTGGTCTGAACAGCTCAGGGCCATTTTTTCCCCTGTGTTCATGTATTTAACCTTTAATGTTTGGTGGCTTTGTTTGCTTAGGGTTGTTGTTTCAGAGCTTCACTCACTTCATTCCACTCAGGTGCATGATACACAGTACAATGGTGGCCTTCACACAGAACAGGATGAAGAAGTCCACCGTCTCAGCCAAAAACCTTTGAAGAGGAGAGGGAATGATGTACTCCCTTCCTGTAAAGCAGAGGAAAAAATGCAGTATTGAAATGGGATGTGTTCTCACATTATCCTGGCTGAATCATTAACCTACACAGCCTAAATGATATAGTAGGATTGGGAGATAGTAACACATTTTTCTATCGTAATGCTTATATTTATCGCAATATACATTTTTAATTTGTCTTTGTCTTTTTTCTTAACATTCTCAGTTACAGCACTTTCAAATGTTTCAATGTTTTTTGTTTTTCTTAACTATACTCATATTTTGATGTTGAAAAAACATTTTATCATTATATTGGTTTTGAATGTTCTACCTCGAGGTTTCTGAAATGTTCTGCTGTTTGTTAAGTGCTTGTTGATCATGTTCTGACCATAAAGAAGAGTTTAAAACCACAAATAAACGTCTTTTATGGGTTTTTTTTGTTTATGTTCATATTCATTTGGTTGAATAAGAACTGTGCTCATTTTCTTTATTTCGAAATAAAAGGAAAAAAATAAGCAGTAAATTACAAAATCAGGATCTACAGGTGTGTATTTGTCTTGATACGTGTGTTTCGACGTGTTACCTTGTTTGCGTCTTGTTAAATTTGTTATAAATCATTTAAAAGCACAAACAACCATCTGGTTTATTTCTCTCACTACCAAAATTCAGCCTTTAAACTAGAAGGAAACAATGCTTTGACGTGTATCTTGATAATTATCACGATCTGATATAAAACGGTTCATCGATCACATATTTGTCCACATCAGCCAGCTCTATTATATAATATCTGTAACAAGCCACTGCAGGTCTGTTAAATTCCCAGGGATTAACAAAGGACTGAAGGAACCTGACTCTAAGCATATAAGCCTGTTTCCTCAGACCATTAAGCCTGCTTTCCATCAGACTCATGACCTGTCATACACATAATGAAGCCTACACGCTCACTGCTGGCAATTTTGCAAGCATTTTGAATGTAGCAGACTCAATACAATCAATACATTACCTGCCTGGGGAGCTGGATTCCCATTTTGCTGGTGGCCTGGCCGGGCATCGGTAGTCGGGGTCGTGGGTGAGATCTGATCCGTTTGGGCGCCACCCGGATGAAGGGAAGAGGATGTGGGGAAGCTGAACTGATAGGGGTAGCTGTACCAGTTCCGTGTGTCAAAAGCCTGCTGCCCTCCGCCGGACGTCGAGACAGGTGCCCCCGGCGTCTGCACGCCAGTCCCCGGTGGAGTTAAACTGTACGGACGGGGAAAGGGAAGGGTGGACAGAGCCACCCAGCTCTGCCAGTTAGCATATCCCCAGTAAGAGTGCCATATCCACTGCTGTAACTTCGCGCAGTACTCCGTTGTCTCGGTGCTGCGTTTAGGCTGCTTTTCGTCCGTTTCAGGGCCGTCACGGCGCTTAACGATTGACGTAGTCGAAAACATGTCTCACGGTCAACACACCGCTCACCTAATTTGGCAGTAAAATCTTTGTAAACGTCTTCATGCACTCACGTAATCCCTCTTCGCTCTGTTCATCACAGCACAGCTGGTCTCAGACCCAGCTTTAACTAAGCGTTTGTAAATACAGGGATTTCCGGGACAGCTCCACGTTACCTTACTGCCCACATAGGTGTCACAGAATAATGTTTGGGTAATATAAGTGAAAGAAGAAAGCCAAATTCAGAAATAAAATGCTTAGTTGATTTATGCTGCTGATATTAGTAAAAACAGTGCTGTGAAAATAACACCCCCCCCCCTCCTTCTGTAATTAATGGTATGAGCCATTTAAAGGCGCAATCTGATAATTATGTTCCACAGAGTTTACTTTAACATTCATTCATTCATTCATTATCTGTAACTGCTTAATCCTCTGGAGGGTAGAGGGGTGCTGGAGCCGATCCCAGCCGACATTGGGCGAAGGCGGGGTACACCCTGGATATCGCAGGGCTAGTTTACTTTAACAATGAAGGTTAATTCACTGTTATCTCACTTTTTGTTCAGTGAGCAATATGAGCATTTAATATTTATACTGTATTTCAGTGTTAGTTTAATATAGCACTGACATTTTTAATGATTTATTTAAGTAATTTCACTATGTCCAATAAACAACGTCAATGATAGGCTATTGAAATGCTGTAGCCTACTGTAGGCAATGTTAGCTATTAAACAGATTCAGCAGGTTTCTATCCAGCACCTGCAACCCACTTAGCGTTAATGTTTGAGCTACAACTTTCAAACTTTTATACAAACTATCCATATTTGAATCCTACAAATGGCACCAGCACAAACCTCTACAAGCACAGAAGTCAAATACATGGTGTCCCTTTGTTACAACATACTCCAGTACTGGTGGCACATTGTAATACATGCTGGGGTAAGTTGTAAAAGTTAAATAAAAGATGCAAAAACAGAGGCCACACCATGAGGCATGCCTTAAAAAGAAAAAAGAGCTTTATTGAGAGAAAAGAATGTTAGACTTCTTGAACAAACTTCTTTAATATTATTTATGCTTAATGAATACTACCACTAAGGCTGAACAATATGCAAAAAATAATTAAAAATCATATTCACTCAACCGCTTCTGGTTGAGTGAACGCTGGCGCGCTTTGCTGCCGCTGCTCACCGGTAAAACTTCTCAAACCCTCAAGTGTTTTTACAGTTCTCCTAGTCACGTTCCGACCGTATCACCACTCAGCCTTTTTCGCCTGATGTTTTCACTCCGACTGTCATCACGCCATACCTCTGTGATAATGGGCTAACTTTTGCCTACCTGCTCGGCTCTCCACCTGGCTCCACGTCATCGCCTCTCCACAGCGCTTCACGATGTGGGCCTGCAGGGTCTTTGTGTGGTCCATACTGGTCTGGACTGTCCTCTCACTCCTCCATC
>JAPQRN010000453.1:0-17470 GCA_037367275.1 Coranthus polyacanthus | reverse complement strand
ATTTGTCTCAAAGTTGAAAATACCTCCAACACAAAAGCAACAATTCGGTAATATTTCAACAATATTTATTGCAATTTTTCATGGAGAACTGGAGAATTATAGGTATTAAGTACATGTAATATATATTGGCTGATGAACTGTATCAGTATCATTTATTTCCAGCCCTAATATCAGTATTGGCCCCAAAAAAATCGGGCTATATGGAAAACTGTGTCATTTTACTATAGATGTTAAAAGTACAAAGGGAGGAGTCACTGTTCTTAAATACTTTTAAATTACATGTTAATTTTTTGTGTCTAATATGCAGGGATCCAGACTTGTGACCGTTTTGGATTTAGTGAGTGACCATTTTTGGAAACGGTTCTAAATTTTAGAACTAGAAGCACCAGTGTGACTTGCAAATGCTTATATGTCCGGTGTTTCCCACACATAGACTTTAGTTGGGCACGACACCCAGGTATATTCACAGCTGCCAAGTATATAATACACAGTACTTTGAACATGTTTACCTTCATTAAGGAGGTTATGCAGTATGGCATTTTGACCCGCCATAGTAATAAACCAAAAATATTGTGGCAGGCTGTGACCTACTGTTAACAGAAATAGCAAGACAACTGAAAGTCATGAAAGCCAATGATTCCAATCATCTGTCGGGAGACCCCTCGGTGGACCCAGATATCTTCTCTTTTTTTTGTCAATCAGTTACAGTGACATGGTAAAACAGAAAGCAGCTTACAAAAATGCACAGGGATAGCATGAGCAGTTATAAATAAGGGAGTGACAACATGCGCTGGTGGATACCTGATGAGAAAAGCTGAAACATTTTCCTTTTTTTCATTTTCATGGAGGCAAGCCCTGTGTGCTAAATGACAATGAAATGTGGGGAGTTTGAGTGAGTTGGTTTGGGGTGACCCATCAAATGCAGCTTAACACCAGAGCACCGCGGTCCATGGTAGTGATAGACAACTGACCGGGGATTGCGGCTTCTGTCAGTGAAGGAGCTGCATATGTACCTGTATTCATTCAAAAAATAAATATGTTTCTATAACCCTGTTGTAAGCTAACTGATTATGGAAAGTATAGTAGAGTAGTAGAAGCTTCGTATCAAACAGCCAAATCTGATTCCACTGACAAAACTGAGTCAGGGGCAGTCCTTGTAAAGATAATAAACAGAACAGCTTAACATCGCAAAATGGGTGGAACAGTTTAGCTCATTTTCAGAACTTGCTGATAAAGTAAGGTAGGTAAAATCAGGTAGGTAAAATCTAATTCTGAACCAATCAAAAATATGCTCAAAGTGTAAGCACATACTGACAAATGAATGGAGCCTGTCTAGACGTAGACAACCCTTGATGGTGTTGAACTTAAATTTGTCCCAACGGCTTTTTACCCAAATTATTCGGATGTAACCCCTTTGTCACCATTAACATTTTGATTAGTAACTGCAGGGTTTTCCCTTGGTTTTCAGAGGGTTTAGGTGCTGTTTGGGTTCTAGCATTTTCCCTAAGTTTGTGGAAGACTGAGGTGCATGATTGTGTAGTCTGGAGGTTCTTCTACAAGACAATTTTTCAATAAAAGCCATCATATTTTACCATTTTTTTATCATATGTGTGCTAAGATTTTTGTCTATTCTGTTAACTGTAGTGCAAGTTTAACAATAGTTAAATTATAACTAAGTATACTTATATAGTTCTACAATGAAATATATATATATATATATTAGAAGAAGAATGGGGCAAGAGGAGATGATGACACTAAAAGAGTGCCAGTCAAACAGTGAAAATCAGTGCGGAAATAATGATAAAATGTTATTTCTGTTCATTTCGCCAACTGTTTTTGTACAGGTGAATGGAGAAGATTATCAACATTATGCAAAATAATCATGGTTAGCTCAAATAATGGTGATGAAGCAATTATGTAATTGTGATAGGCCTAATTACAACATGTATTTTGTAAGTCAATGACATAACACCATTACATGTAACTAGTTATTTCGCATTATTATTGCATCATTATCTTCACTTCTTGAGATTATTTGGTCAAAAAACAGTAATAGGAAGGTGACAGGGATTAACACAGCAACGCAGCCAGTTACAGTACACACACACACACACACACACACACACACACACACACACACACACACACAGAGCCCAAGACAGACAGATAAGAATGATGTATGGGCCATCACATGCTGCTTACAGCCACTTGGTTACAAACTTTATAGTGAGAGAAAGGTCAACAGCAGGGCTGCTAACTGCTCTGTCTCTCTGTGACTTCTTGTTAACTCCACACTCCACATGAATCGGGCTGACTCAGCTATTTTCGCTCCTAAGGTTTGGTCTGAGCATGCCATTGGCTGCCCTCAGGGACCCACACACACATACACACCAATTATCTCCTCTGCCATCTTCTCTGGAAAGCAGTGGTAAAGTAAAGAAAAACATGCTCCAACAATTGGTGATTGTGTGTATGTGTGTGTGTGTGTGTGTTGTTTTTCTTTCAGCTTTCGGTCGATAAGTGAAAGACAGAGAGCGAGTGACAGATTTTATATATCTCAGTTCATAGCTGAATCACCTTCCACACCGAAGCTCATCAAACGCTCCCCTAACGAGCTATCGATCCCCAAAACACCACTGCACGCTCCACTTTAAACGGAGCATTTTTCCCATTTCCTGTCGACAAGGTCTCTCACTCAGAACAACATCTATCAAAAGGCAGGATGAGGCCACTACAGGGGCCCGGCCGATTGGCGAACACCTTAAGCAACAAACCAGAAATTGATTGAGAGGTCGGTGCTGACAAGCAGCTCTACTCAAAAGAAAAAGAGGCCGAGTCACAAGCAGTTTGGGCCGCAGTGTATCACCGAGCCGACCCACGACGGCCACACAGTCTATTTGTTACAGTCAGCAGCGGCTCTGCCTCTGCTGCAGCGCTCTCACTCCAATTACAATCTGTTTTTTTTCTTTCAAGGCAGAAAGATGAAGACGGTCCCTGTATTTTTTCACAGCAGGCTTCTCTCTCTCTCCTCTCTTTTGCTGCATCTCAATGACTGGGTGATGAGAGTCTCTGCTAGTCAGTAAATGATACCACAGAGAGACTTACACTCCACTAAGACGCAGCTGTTTCTTCTGGACTTTTCCATTTCACAGGCCTATCGGCATAATTTCAGAGTACAGCGCACCATTGAGCAGCCAAACCTATTACAGGAATGCATTTTCCTCAAATAATAGGAAAGGATGAGGGTTTTCTTACCACCAGAAAAAAATGCAGCTGAGGTTTGGTGAGACCTCCGCTGCTCTCGGACTGAAAGGGCCAGACTGCTGGTCACAAACAGACTCTCTCTCTGACCAGCCTGAAACCACGAGGAGCCCTTTCACTCCAATGTTCATTACTGAGCAAATGTTATTCAATGTAACAACATCCTGATCATTTTGCTATTGAATGAGCCATACAGTTTGCTCCAAGCACAGCACTAACAGTCAAGGACTGATGAATACCGTTCAAAAACCATTCATTCAATACACATTTCAATATTTCTTCCTTTTAAATTAAGTACCAATCAGGTAACTCATCCAGCCAATCAGGTCTGCAAAGAAAATCATTCATAACAGCAGTAATTAAACGTTCTGTGCATAATATTTAGTGACATCTAGTGGTGCAATTGCAGATGGCACCACTCTGCCCTCACCCTCCCATACAGAGGACAAAAAAAACGCCCCTCTCCCACTCCCTCATTTGAGCCAGTGTTTGTTTTATCCGTTCTGGGCTTTTTAGTTTAGAGAATATAAGCACCTTAATGCTGGATGGAAAAAAGAAGAGGAAGTCTGTTCAGAACGACTCTAGAAACTGTACAACATGGTGACCCACTCCTATAAATATAAACGGCTCATTCTAAGGAAACAAAAATGCAGCCATTCATATTTTCAGGTGATTATAGACTAATGAAAACATAATTATGAATATTATATTCCGTTTCTGCAATTAGATCCCCCTAAATCTTACACGATGAACTTTTAAAGCTAGTCTAATGAATCACCAGGGCCAGAATATAAGTAATAGCTGAATGATGTGAGGATCAATGGCCGAGTTTAGACTGCCAGCCCAAATCCATCCAGATTGTATCAAGATTGATTTTAGAAAGTCTGGACATCAGAAAAAAAACCCACACCCTGTGATTTTTTGGATCCAATCCACATTTGGAGGTGGTTCAAAATGTGATTCCATGTATTTCTAAAGGTGCATCTGGATACACAAATCCCATCTGATCAATTGCAGGTAACAATGTGGACAGTCTGAAGATCTGATTTGCCTGCAATCTGAACAAAGCCTCAGTTTTGACTACTGCTGATCGATAAACTGTATTTTCACCATCATTGTGATGCATTATGGACATACACGATAAACACATTGCAGAAGACTGCCTGAAGTGCTATGAATACGAAAAATTATTTGATTTCACACATGCCACGCATTCACACGTGAAGTTAGAAATGGAGGTAGCTAACGTCAAAAGGCACAAATGTTACATACAGCACCTTACTGCTTTTAACTGTAAAGACTGAAGAAGTAAAAACATTTACTCACTGAGACATCATGTGAGTTTCACAGATACAATTTGTCTGTGCAGCAATGACAAGCGAAATATGTCAGGGATATTCAAACACCATTTATGGCATCCTTATCAAACATGTACTTCTGTTATGTGTCACTAAACAAGTATGAACAATAGTATAACATTATCAGATTTCTATCCTCCTCAGATTTCAGTATCAGTCATGTGAGGACATATCCGCATTGTAAAAGACACTGTAACAGTTACCGGCTTATGAACCACTGGCTGCTAAAAGCTATTGATTGTTATTGAAGCAAAAAACAGACAAAGGAGTCATGTGTTCACTTACTCCTGCCTTTGGCGCTGTCCAAATGGCACGGCAGGTTACACCTCTGGCTGACAGGCCAACACTAACCCGGCACACAGCGAGTGCCAGACAGACATGGCAGGCATGAAGGAGCATGTGGGGACACTGGAGACATCTCCATCTGTGAGCACACAGCAACACGCTGCCGTCCAACGAGGTGTCGAACATTACCACGAATGAACTTTAATGAGCTGTTGGATTTGGTACCAAAAGGAAAAAAACGGAACAAATGGAGCAATTTCAGCGCTCACAGCAGTGATATGAGTGTTGAAACCGATGGGATGTGAAAAATAAGGAGTGTAAGTACAATGCAATACTGAACTTTAACTTCATAGCGGATAATAGACAGAAATTTTTTACATCAAACAATGCACTTAAACTTCATCTGTAAATATAATCGTGTAAATAATGTATTACTATTTTTGGAGCATTACATAAAAAGATTGTCAGTTTGATGTGTTGAATGAAAGAAAAAACTGAACAAATGGAGCGATTTCAACGCTCACGGCAATTTGAACATTGGAACTGATGGGATGTGAAACACAAGGAGTGATGTTAAGTGAGGACTAGGACAAGTGCAGTATAAAACAATACTGAACATGAAGTTGAAGTAGATAACTGACATTTCATCTAGAATCATATGGAAACTACAGTAGAGCTGTCTGTCTGAGGGAAAAATATGTTTCATTGACGCGAATTAATGCATACTTAACCTCATTCTAAGTGCCCATATTTGCATAAGACACTGGAGTTGGAAAAGAGCGAATCATGAAACTTGCCAAGTTAATGATAACTTACTGAAAACAGTGACCACAGAACAGAAAGGTCAGCTTCATGTTATGTACAAAACACACTAATTACTGCTAGCTGGCCAACTTAGCTGACCCTAATTCTAACCCTAAGCGTATGATCCAAAAAGAATCGATGCTGACATTAGTTAATGTAGCTAAGTTGTGCTAACAGGCTGTGTATTATTGTAATTAAGTACCGGTAAACTTCATGACAGAATCCTCAGACGGTCTTCTTAATGGAACTTTTCGACCACAAACTACAGTAGAGCTGCCTGTCAGGAAAGAAATATGTGTTACTCAATAAACAGAAGCTCTGAAAATCCACCTCAACAGCCAAGCTAGCTGTCAATCAAAGCCCACACAGCATGGTAGACATGGACAGATGTCACTCACTCACCTGTCTTTCACAGTGCTCATGCCCTTAACATTCATTACTTTAAGCCTGAAAACAATATTAACAGGTGAGATATATAAAAATGAACACCATACAAGGAAATTAGCTTTGTACCAGGTTGCAAACATGTTTATTTCTGCTGTAAAGTTGGACATGGGGGCCTATGGGGATTGACTCGCTTTTGGAGCCAGCCTCAAGTGTCCATTTAAGCAACTGTTTTTGGCATTTCTGTACTGGTTTCACTTTTCAGCCCAGGAAGCTGCCGCTTGGTTGGAACTGATGATATGCGAAAAATAAACGATGTTAAATGAGGGCTAAGTTAAAAATCACATAAACGTCAAAACACATGGCCACTTGACAGCGTGACCCCCACTTCTCTGCGCTCTGTGTAAGTCCTGCTCGCACTCGTTCATGACTTGGAGCAGGATTTTCAGCCCTATTAGACGCACCTCCAGGCAAGTTACACGATCCTTTAACTGCTCGCTCATAGTATGCACATGCAGCTTGAGCGAGCAGAACCGCAGCCGACATAAAGACTGTGGGAGCTCTGCTGTGGGACCTGCCCTCCAACGCTGGGATTAATCCCGGTGGGTAGAAGAGCAGGGTGCATCACAGTCTCCAAACACATGCCTGCTTAAGTAATGATACTCCAATTATATAAGCAGAAGTACAATTATTCACCAGTAATGACTTGTGTCAGCGCTCGCAGTGGCTTGAGGGAAAAGGAATGTTTAATTGATGTTTTCTGCACACACTGGCAAGAACTTCATCTCTCTTTCTGTGCATGTGGATGTGAAAAGGGGACTCCTGGCACCATGTCAGCTAAATCTGACACAGTAAATGAATAGCGGCGGACATGATTTAACATGACAAAGAGCTTACTGTGAATTATTGTGCTTTCTGATGAGACAGCTGCCGTAAAAACGGGACTCCTTTTTGAAGGCCACTGCAGTAATTAATTTGAACCTGGTGAATTCAGAGCTTCCTTTCCAGGTTTGGCTCGTGATCAGGTGAGGCTGCCCTAGGAGGGGAGAGGGAAGGGGGTGCAACCTGCTTGGACAGCAGCTGGGAACAGGATAACTACTCTGGCTACAGCGTCCACTCAGAGCTGCCTGAAAAAGATGAGTACCAGCTAATCATTTAAAGGGACTTTTTTTTTTTTTTTATTAACTGAAGTTTTGCAAATGAAAAATTCATGTGATTTCACTCATTTATTCGTTCATTTACATAAACTACAACAATACTGGCATAAAACTTTTACTGGCATAACATTTTTCAAATAATGCATACTTTCAAATACAAAAGCAGATAGAAACCTCGGTCTAAGTATGAGCCCTGACAGAATAACTCATAACTCATAACAAATAAATGTGACTCAAATTTAGATTTTCCAATGTGTACTGAAATGAATGGTGTTCACGTAGAACTAATGGTGTTTAGGAGAATACCACACACTCACTACTGATTCAGATCCACAGTAAACCTACACTGAGATATTAGATCTGTAGACTGTTGACTGTAACTTGACCACTTGGCCACACAATGATGATGATATGATGATGTTACTCACATGGAAGTTCCTTTCTTTCAGTTCAAGCAAATTACAGATGGGTAATACTGCTTGCAGAGGAGGAGAGAAAGGAGAAGAAGAACAAACTGATGCAGGCCAAAGATGAGTTGAGGAGGATGATGGAGGACGCAAAGCTTACGCCCAGGACAACATTTAGCGAATTTGCAGTAAAGCACGGCCGAGACCCACGCTTTAAGACCATTGAGAAGAGAGAAGAGAACTTGATGAACCATTGTGCACGGTTTGGAATTTTACTCAACATGGCTGAATCCCCTCTGCTGTCCACTTTGCAGGAAACTACTTGGCAATCGGTACAGACCTTGAAAGTGCACTCCTACCCCATAGATTCCCCCAGTGAACACTCGCTGTATTGCAGCAAAAAAAAATTCCAAAAAGCATTTTCTCCATAGACCACAATGATTAAAGCGACATCTAAAAAACTGTCAACAGGACACTTACAATTGCAAACAAAACATCAGAAATTACACAGTTCATTATTAGTTATTTAAAATGGAGGTTTTATAGGTTTTAATTCCTCTGAATGGTCAAAAAAGTCAACTTTAAAATCTGTGACGTCACCAGAAACACTGGCCCATGCACATATGAGCAGTTTTCTCTCCATTTTGGAGAGTGGAATCCAGTTCTAATAATACATCCATGTCCTACCCCCATGGGAGTGTGTGAAAATAGGACCCATGGCAAACATGAACTCAGTTAACAGTTACTGCATACGTGGAGTTGGCTCCTTTTTACATTGTTTAAAAAGCACTAATTAAAGACAGGAACTAGGAACAAACTGATGAAAAACTGGAATGATAGAATAAAACACCTGTGAGATATAATAAAAAGCAAAGCTCCAGAAGCTTCAGTACACACTCCAGCACAAACTCAGAGAAAACTGTTCTTCTCCAAATCTCTCTTATTCACATATCCAGGAAGAGGAGCGTGTGCACATGATGTCACCTGAAACACGTGTTACTTCACAGATAATCTGTTAAATTGGCTGATGAGCTGGTAATTGGCTAGTGAACAGCAGAAAACATGTAAAAGCATCATCCAAGGTCACACCTAACCATGTGTAGCGAAGTGAATATTGAACGCCTCCTCGTAGAGTGTCGAAGGTAGACGGATGTTTTTAGCACTCGTGCTGTCATGTGCTCGCACTTACTGCTGAGACTGGTGCAAAGATGAAGGTGAAAATAAAGTGAAAGAAAAAGGGCTCACAATTAAAGTCTTGTTATTTCAAGCAGGGATCACAAACGCCTTACTCCACGTAACGGCTGTGATTGCAGGTTTGCAGCACTGAGACGTTTATCCCAACAATAAATGAATATGAAGAAAAGGAAGATGGATGATCTGGATTAGGTTAATATAATTAGGTTAGGAGATGTGCAATGAAAATGAAGAAACCCAACCTCACAAAAATGAAAGGATTAGCTCATCATAAGCACAGAAAGCTAAGACTGCCCCCAATACCGTTTTTGCGAACGGTGCATGTTTCACATAGACGGAGCATCTTATTTACTCATTTCAGTGCAGACATTGGGGACTGCTAAACAAATTAAGTAAAAGCTAACCGAGCATCACTCTATAAATAACACCTTGCCACTGCTTTAGGCTGTGTGATGTGAAAGAGGACTACCCAACCACAGTAGCAGTAGTAAGTCAAGTTTTCATAAACAATGATGGTGATCTAACCGCTGCTCATGCAGGTCACTGACTCACCATTAATGACACAGCACTTATCCTTTGAAGCTATTTTAATAAAGTTTTTACATAAGTCACACATAAGTCCTTTTTATTCAGCTGAAAATGACTCACATAAAAAAAAAATCTGGTAAGCTTTCAGACTCTTAAATTCCAGTTTCAACCTCAACAAACTACCTAAACCCAACCCATTATAAAGTAGACTCTACCTTGACAAACAACCACAGAATCTCAAGTGGTCCTGTATGGATGCAAGTCTGTACTTAAATGCAACTTGTAGTCAACATCAGAGTGAGTTGTGCCATTTCAGCTGCTTTCAGAGGTTCAGACAGCAACAGACTGGCAGAGGGAAAGACTGTAAAACAAAGCAGACCTTAGGTTTAATGCAAGTGTAGAATACAATACAATGCAATACAATGTTCTTTGTGCTTTAAGTTACAAGTTGCCATTTGTAACCTCAGTCCTATAAGAGTGTGTAGCTCGTCATCGTTGCCTATCAACAGTTAGTGAAGAATATGATTAAAGAACACCAGACCTGGCCATGTGTTATACACAGGGTTCCCAGGTGATCTATCTTTACATTTAGTCTTTTGATTTGGACAGACGGGACAGCTGCAGATGGAAGGTGTGCATTTCAAATTTTTCCCCTGATTTTGGCTCCCACAGCTTTAAAGACCCAGTGTGTCAGATTTAGGAGAATCTAATTGCAGAAATGGAATATAATATTCATAATTATGCTTTAATTAATCACACAAAAATGAGAATCAAGTCATTTATATCTACAGGTCACCTCTTAACAGGGTCTGCCAAGTTTCTACAGTAGCTCTGAATGGTTTTCCCCTTCTTTTATCCATTTCATAGCAGCATGTAGGCATCCAGCGTTGAGGTGCATTACTGTCACCTACTATGTTTGCGTGGGGACCAGAGTTGATATCTCCTTAACTAAAAAGCCCAGAACAGACTAAACAAATGCTGACTCGAATGTGAGCTTTCACACACTGGTTCATGAAGGTTTCAAACCTGTAATTTTGGTACAGATCAAATTAAAAATTCCATAACTCCAGACCAAACGTTTTTGGAAGAACAGCGCCCTCTATTTAACGTTGTCTCATAAAACATTAAGTACAAAGTGGATCTGACCTGCAGGCTAACACACAGAATCGAGTCCAACTGGCTGCAATATTAAGACAATGATCTCATTTAATGATTCAAAATGAATATTGACATGATTTATTGATGGTAAACTGATACAGCATCTAGAAATTGTCTCACAAGGCTGAATCTAGATTATTAGCTTTCCAGATGCTGCACACTTTTGTGTCCACATGCAGACTGTGTGTGTGTGTGTGTGTGTGTGTGTGTGCGTGTGCACTCAGAGCAGTGAGTGTGGAGGCGGGCTGATGGTGAGACGAGGCTGTCACACACATGGGAAGCAAAAAATGGACTGTACATAGATGAAAATGACAAAGACAGACAATACTGCTGGGCATCTGGGCTGACACAACCAGCATTCAACAGCATTCCAGCAGTCGGAGAACAATAGCTGCCCTGCACTCACGCACACACACACACACACACACACACAACACCAGCCAATTGCACAAACAGTGGGACGAAACACCAGTACACAACAGACAACCCCCCAGCCTGGATGAAGAGGGGAACCAAAGAAATCCCCCAACTCTCTCTTTCACTCACACACAGCGAGGGAAAAGGGGGGGTACTGCAGAGTGCTGGCATTTGGCACGAACAGACGCTCACAAAGCCCTCGGGACCCCAGAGATGAAGGAAAAGCGAGGGGGAGGGTGGAGGAGGAGGAGGAGGGGTTGCAGCGATGCCATTTCCAAGCAGGCAGCCTGTGGAGCGAGGCGCTCAGGGAGAAGGAGAACAAAACGAAGCGAGGGAGGGCCTCCACCTCCTCCTCCCCTTCCTCCCCCTGCTTCTCCTCCGTGTGGAGGTCAGTGTGCTCAGCAGGGAGGTCAGCCACTGCAGGCAGCAGCAGTACAACGGCTGCTCTGCAAAAAAAAAAAAAATCTCATGCACAGGGTTATCTGCAGTGTTGCAGTCCGGATCACTGCAGGAAAGTGAAGCTACGATTAGCACTTCACCACCAGACAAATTGAGAGTGGATCTGACCTACTATAAGAAACCCTGTGATGAAACAGAGTAATAGGTAGGAAAACTGAAACTCATTTCCAATTTAGAACTGATAACAGAAGACCAAGCACCTGGTGCCAGTAAAAAAACATTTGCATTTCAGTTCAGCTGATTGATTCCTAATTGCAATAACCATTAACCCATCAAGGTCCACACAGTGATCTGCCAGGGCCTGTCTTTTTAGACAGGACCTAGCAAAAGTGGGAGGCAACCAGAATGGATAAGCACAACCATAACTGGAATCAGAATTGAGAAAAATTCAAACCATTCCCCACTGTAGTAATGAAAGCTGCATGCCTGGACACTCATTTTTTTATGCATTGTTGGAAACCTTTAAATCTGATTATACCCTCCTACATGACAGTTTTAAACAAATCCATATTTATCTTTTGAAACGTGCTTGAATATTTCCAAATAACAACACAAACCTCAGAAAAACCCTGTTACTGGTACCAAATAAATCATAATAGACCATATACTTTGAAGTAGAAGTTATTTTTTTTAAGTTTTCTTGCGAATCTCTCTACAATCTTCACAGACATAGCTTAGGTTGGCTTCATGAGTGTACATCAAAGCAAGAGCCATCAAAGTGATTAAAATAGCTTCTTGTGTAGTGCAGCGAAGCACTGGTCAAACCCACACATCTTAATTTTGATTGGAACCTTTCCAAAGAATTCAAATATGTCAGCCAGAATTGTGGAGAAATGGGAGCAGCAGAGTCATCCACATGTATGTTTGACATGTTAGATGGGTCGGTGGAGCCATAATAAACATGTAGCTCACACGGTCTGAACACTTCACTCAGCAAACCTCATGAAGCTTCACATAAGTGTTAAAGCAAACGTGCGATATCATCTTCAGAACTGTTTAAAGCAGGTCCAACAGGACGGTAAGTATGGATGCCTTTCAGCTGTTTTATGACAATGAAAATATCCGTTTCATCTCTGTTGGTCACGTACAGACATAGATACGCTTGACCATGTTAAGACTGGCAGAGCTGCTACCTCCAAAAAGAAGTCCCAACAAAGTCAAACATCTCTACTTGTAGTTTGTGTAGGTGTCTGTGTTGGGAGGCGGTTTTCCTTTTTCAAGCTAACGGTAGCTAGTGTAGCAGACTGTTTCCACCGTTCAGGAGCAGAAGAGAGGTAAAGAAGAACACATTTTCAGAAAAAAGAAAAAAAAAACAAGTTCTCTACATAGAAACCAGTGTACAGGCTGTTATCAAGGATGTAGACAACCAAGAAAGTCGTTAGCTTAGGAATGGAGTTAGCTAACGTCAACAAACGACCAGCTGCCAGCACAAAACAGACTCTGACGCAAATAAACAACGCAAGCACACGCGTATATAGTGAACCTGATAACAGATAAATACATGATTTTAGCAGATAAATGTCTGCTAAAAGACTTGTCACAATTTCACCACTTTGCAATTTCAAAGACCCACAACAATAAATGTCATACAAAACATACTTGCTTCACATCTTTAGCAAAAGGCAGGTTAGTAATTGCAGCATTATTCCAACCAATGAAAATATTCTAGGTGCCAACAAACAGAAAGTATCTGAAAAAAAAGAGTTAAAGAGGTTTTCTTTAAGACCAGCCAGGGAAACACAAGGGTTTCCATGTGATTTCAGCACAATGCAACTGGAAGTCAGGGTTTGTCTACATTAACAAAGGAGTCCGCTGCTAGCTTTCATACACAGTACAGAAGCATGGCAGTCGACAGCAGCCTAGGCTGAGTTCCAATCAGCCAGTGCAAAACAGGTGAAAGAGAAGGAGGAGGTGATGAAGGAGGTGTAGGATAAGAGGCGATGAGGAGGAGGAGGTGTTGGGAAAAAGGTGAAGAGGAGAAGGAGGAGCTGGAACAAATGCAGGCCGGCAGCAGCAAGTGAAAGGACAGCTGTGTGGAGGTTTGGCTGCCTGCCTGCCTCCTGAAAGGTGAGAACACACACACACACACTCACACACTGTAGCAGATGTATAACAGGTATTTATGTGCTGGTACATGTACAGACGGGTGACAAATTAAAGGAAAAAAATGTCAAGTGTCTTAGTAAGATGTTGCTCCTCAATAAGAGCAGCTTCAGTGCTACTTGCCTTTGATTCTCCAAGTCTGTGAACTCTACTGGAGGTATGAACACCTTTCTAACAAGTCCATCGCTCAATCCAAAGTCTCCCATAGGCGTTTAATTGGGTTGAGATCCTCCTCACGTCATTTTCTTCAAACCATTCAATGAGCCCTCCCGTCCTATGGAAGAGACCGTTCCCATCTGCATTTTTTCCTTTCATTTGTCACCTGTGTGTCTGTGTTTAGGGCTGCAACTAACGGTTATTTTCATGGTTGATTAATCTGTCACTTCTCTTTTCAATTAATTGATTAGTTGATTGGTCTCTAAAACAGTGAAAAATTAACAGCAGCGTCACAAACATGGTGTTCGGGCCACAACACAAATATATTATAGAAATTATTCAAATTTAAGAAGCTGGACTCGGACAGTTTTGACTTGTTTGTCTTAAAAATTAATTAATTAATCTAATTGTTGATGACTAACTGATTAATTGTTGCAGCTTTAGGTGTGCGATATAACATCTGTCTTTTCAGATTACGTACAGTTTATATCATTGTGTCGCGAATCAGTCTTCATGGCAACATTTTTCAACATTTCAACGACGCCTTGTGCTCTACCACGTAGCGTGAGTGTCGTACGAATGTGGTTTGGGTACAAAAAGTCTGACATAGACCAGAAAACCGGATTTTACATCTGTTGGTTTAGCCCATCTGTGGCAGAATTGACCTCTTTTACAACCTACACAAGAATCACATCAAGGAGTACAGTGATGAGGGTCTTTTTGGTGCCATTTACCTTTTCGGCTCATCCCAGAATTCAAAATGTAATAGGAAACAGGCCCTTCCATGTGGTCATTATAGAGAATCTACTGAATTCAGAGTAGTTTCACTCTATCGTGATATGTATCATTATCTGGATATGAAATGACCGATCTCAGAATATGACACTTTGGTTCTATCGCATTGCACAGCCTTAGTCTGTGTGTGTGTATATGTGTGTGTGTGTGTGTGAATGTGAGTTGGGGGTTAAACAGGTAGACAAACACAGACACACCGACTCAATCTCCCCTCAGCCTCATCTGAAAACACCATCTCCTGCATCCTGATGGCTTTTGCAGACACCACCCCGTAAAAATGACAGTGAAGGCAGCTCCACCCTGACAGAGCAGCCCTTCAGTGACTGCTGGTAACCTTCAAGATGCAGCCTCCCTCTTCCAACACCGCACACACTCACACACTCACACACACTCATTCTGTCCATGCACACTTGTTCTTACTGAAGGCTAATGGGACATTTCAAACCAGCCCCAGTTGTTGTCTCCATCTGTCTTTCTTGCAGCAACACACAAGTGTGCCCCTCTAAACTCTAACACGTCTGCACTGCCATCACATCCAAGCTGCATAAGACAATGAAAATTCAAGTTGTTTTTTTTTTCTTTTTTTTGTGCTTCCAGGCTTCCAGCTGATAAAATAGCACACTAATTATGATTTCTTTCTTTCTCTGCCATAGCATTCCAGCTGTGCCAGTGGATGTGCCATGTTCTAGACTCCACTGTTATGGGGGTAATTAACATAAAGGCGCAGGGAAATGAAATAAGGCCCGTTTCAGTAGGCGTTTTCTATTTTAAAAGCATATTTAAGTTGCATTCTGATCCTAATCGATGATACATAAATGCACCTGCCTCCACAGAAAAAAAAAAGACACACATTAAGTTTATATGAAAGCACGGGCAGTTTGTGCTTCAGTAACGCACATTGTAATGCAAGGAGAAAGCAATGACAGCTGCGCTGCACATCGACGTGGTGTGAGGGTCTGCAGCGGGGGACCGGACTCTCACTTGTCCCATGCAGCTGAAGCCGGAGCCCCGCAGCCCGCCGCTCATCAGTAGTCACAGCTTTTCCCTCCACACTGTGGGCTCCCCACTCAGGAGCTTCACACGGGCTGCATGCACACAGACATACAGACAGCACCGGGCTGCAGCAGCACATCCACGCATGAGGAAAAAACACACACACACACACACAGAAGGATTTTTTTTTTTAAGCAGATGTTCCACACGTTCAGGTCACCCACCTCCTCGTCCCACTCTTGCCTCGCAAATGAAAAGAAAAAAGAAAGAAAAGCAAACGCAACCTCCACCGTTATGGTATCCCCGCTTTCCCCGCATTCATACTGCTGCACACATATTTGTCCGCACATCTCAAACTTTGCCCTCCCCACGTTATCTCAGCCGGGACTGCGGCTCTTCCCCCTCGCCACTTACCCGGCCATGCTGCTCAATATCCCGGCGAAAAAAGTCCGTCCTACTCCGTACGTAGTAACATCCATACACCAGCGGAGCCACTCCGAGACTGACTGCGTGCCTCAGTGACTACCGCTCTCATCCGCGCTCTCTGCTCTACTACCGCTGCTGCCGCCGACGCCGGAGCCGCGCGTTCACGACGGCAAGGTCGCGAGCACTAGTGCGCGGGCACAGCGCAGCCTACCGGAGAAGACGCTAAGGTTTTTTTGGGGTTTTTTTTTTTTTTAGTATTTAGCCGAATTATTTTTTAATTTATTTGACAGGGACAACACAACTGGGTATTATTCTATTTCAGAATGAAATCAATGCAATGGGACTTATTTGCAGACCTTGCCCCTTGTAAGACTTTCTACTCCAGGCGAAAGGACTAACAATAAACAAGCATAGGCTACTCTAGTACAGGCAGTGGTGGAGCAAGTATTGAGATCCTTCAGTAAAAATACCAAGACTTACTTCAGCAAAGTAGTATTATCCAGTACACTCATCACAATTTCAACACTTTCAAAGACCAACGACAATAAACGTCATATAACATGTCTGTTTCAAATCTTTATCAAAAGGCACATTTTTATGGCAGCATTATTCCAACCAATGAACATATTCTGGATGCTTTCTTACTTTAAGAAAAGTATCACAACAACAGAGTTAAAGAAGTGAAGTTTCAAACACATGAGTGTTTCTATGCGATTTCTTTTGTATCTGCATGATGCAACTGGAAGACAGGGGTTGCCTACATTAACAAAGGAGTCCACTACTAGATTTAATATACAGAAACATGGCAGTCGACAGCAGAAAAATGACTAACAACAATAAACAAGCAAAGGCTACTCTTGTGGTGGAAGAAGTATTCAGATCCTTTACTTCAGTAAAAGTACTAATTTCACACTGTGAAAACACTGCACTACAAGTAAAAGTAGTATTATTCAGCAATAAATATCCACAAAAATACTATACAGAAACATGGCAGTGAAGAGCAGAAAAAACACCAACAATAAACAAGCAAAGGCTACTCTAATAATCAACCATTTGATTTGGTACTTATTAACTTATTTTAACCTTACACTTTTTGTATGGAGTGCACACATATTAACACTGTAGGATAATTATGTGTTATATTATTCTTTTGTTTCTTTTTCTCTGAGTTACTGGCCGTGGTTGGTGGGAGGTCCTTTCCTGCTTTGGCAAAAGGTGTGGCTGAAGAAGACTGTTAAATACAAGGCAGCAACTTCCAGGGCTGAAGAGGAAAGCCAACGCAGAAGTGTCACAATCTACAGTGACTTGAATGTCCACTGGGGGGTGGCTTCAAAAGGGAGTCAATCCTCATAGACCTCGATGTTAAAAGGGACAACTATACAGCAGAAATAGACATGTTTACAGCGTGGTACAAAACGTGTTTTTGGTCTGTATAGCTCATTTCCTCCTCTGTGACACTGTACGGGGGTTGATTTATATATAACTCACCCGTTTAGATTATACCCAGGCTTAAAGCTCTGCATAATGAAGGGAGTGGCCGCTGTGATTGACATGTGAGTCTGTCTGTCTGTGTCCTTGTTGGTTT